>SJYE01001980.1:339519-359698 GCA_006408755.1 Eudorcas thomsonii
GAGAATCTTATCCCTTGCAAGTGGGGTGAGCCCTTATCCAATCCGGCATCTCCTGGGAAATCACCCCTTCCCTCTTGGACCTCGAAGGTCTCATTTACTCCGTTGCTGTGACACAAGTAGTTCCGGGCCACAAACGTTGCTCACAAGAAGAACCCCAAAGGACCGGCTGCGACACAAGAGGAGCCCAGTTTGCCGCTGCTAAGCTACAGGTGATAGTCCCTTTTACTGCTCCTTAGTCTAAAGTGTCCTGGGGCTTCCGTTGCATTCCAAAAGGAAGTGATCACAGTAGGAAACTCGGAAGAAGCATCTGAGATTCGGACACCATTCTCCAAGACCCCCAAATGCCTTGCCCACTGCAGATGAACCTGTCTGCCCTGCACTGCCTTGACTGTCACCCCGAGGTTCCACCCCCAAGACACCTGCACTTGTGACATCACTTTGGGCCTCGAGTGCAAGCCACAGATTCTTGTGTCCACTCTACATGGAGCCTGACACTGCTGCTGCAGCTGGTCAGGCAAGAAGCCGTGCACGTGTCCAGGCGAGAGGAGGCCTGTCTCCTCTGCGGGTCCCTCAGGGGTACTACAAGACCTAGGTCAGGAGGGTCGAGGAAAGCTCAGGCTTCGGCCTCAGCAAAAGTCAAGGACTGAGCACCGAGACTATTAGGGAAGAATTCCCAGAGGCGCCTGCCAACTGGAACGGAGACTGTCCAAACCTGAGTGCACAGGGGCGAGTCCCTGTGTTCCCAATTATAATTCAAGGGGACCCCACCACAACTTGAGAAAAAGCAAAAGATTCTCCCCTGAAGTGGGAAAGGACCTCGTCTGTTCTGTTATATCTGGGGAAAGAACCTCTTCTCCTTGGACCTGTAGAGTGTCGATCACCTTCTCGCTGTGACCAGAGAAGTTTATCTTGCCACTGGTCCTCACTCTCGGGGAACACCAACGGTCCCGCCATGAATGTAAAGGAGCACCAGTATCCCTGCTGAACTCCAGTTGAGGGTCCCTTTCCTGCTCTGTCGGGAAAAGATTCCCAGCACTTCCTTCACATCTCAACAGGAGACACTCGAACCAGGACTGTCAGGAGCAGCATTAGGAATCTTGCCATCATTCCCCAAGAAACCCAAATACCTCGTTCACTCCAGATGAACCTGACTACCCTGCACTAGGTCGACTGTCACACCGATGCTCGAAGCCTGACACACAGGCACGTGTAACAGACCCGGGTGGTACCTCGAGGTCAAGTCACAGATCCCTCTGTCCACTCGACGGGGTGTCTTTCACAGCTGCTGCAGCTGCAGAGGCAAGCGGAAGTGTACGTCTCCAGGCAAGACGAGGCCTAGCTTTCTTGTGGGGCCTAATGGGAAACCCAAGACTTATTTCAGCATGGCCGAGGAAAGCTCAGGTACAAGCTTCAGCACTAGAGGAGGACTGAGGACTCAGAATTGACTGGGGAGGAATCCCCAAAGGCACATGGTAACTGGCAAGAAGACTGGCCTCTCCGGACGCCACAGGGGCTGGTTCACTGGCTCCCCGTCATAACTCGAGAAACCCAGCCGCAATTCGCGAATTACCAGAAGGTTCTCCCTTGCAAGCACGGTGAGGCCCTTATCAACTGCGAATTTCTGGGGAAATCACCCCTTCCCTCTTCGACCTTGAAGTGCTCTTTCCCTCCCTTGCTGTGACCTAGGAATGTCCCCGCCCTCCCGGTCTCAACTCTAGAGGAACAACAAGGGATACTCTGTGACTCAAAAGAGCCCTGTTTGCCCCTGCTAAGCTGCAGATGATCGTCCCTTTTCCTGACCCTTAGAGAAAGGTTCCCTGGTGCTTCGCTCCAATACCAAGAAGAGGTGTTCGCAACAGGAAATTTGGTAGGAGCATCAGGGATTCGGCCACCATTCTCCAAGAACCCCAAAAGCCTTGTCTACTGCAGATGAACTTGACAGCCCCGCACTGCCTGGACTGTCACCTCGAGGCTCGACGCACAACACACTGGCTGTGTGACAGCACTTTGGACCTCGAGAGCAAGTCGTAGATTCCTCTGTATGCTCGACATGGAGCCTGACACTGCTGCTGGAGCTGGTCAGGCAAGTAGCCGTGCACATGTCCAGCTGAGACGAAGCCTGTCTCCTCTGTGGTAGCCTCAGTGTAACCCCACGACCTGGGTCAGGACGATCGAGGGAAGCTCAGGTACTGGTCTCAGCAAAATTCGAGGTCAGGGCACCCAGAAGCAATTGGAGAGGAATCCCCAGATGTGACCAGCAACTGGCACGGAGACTGTCCTCTCCTGGGGCCACAGGGGCGCATCACTGGGCTCCCAGTCGTTACTCGAGAAACCCCTCTGCAACTGGAGAAACACCAGAAGCTCCTCCCTTGCAAGCGGGATGAGGCCCTTTTCGGATCCGGCATCACGTGGGAAATCACCACTTCCCTCTTGGACCTCGAAGGGCTCCTTCATTCCCTTGCTGTGACACAAGGAGTTCCCGGCCACAACCTTGGAACACAAGAGGAACCCCAATAGACCTCTGTGACTCAAGTGGAGCCCACTTTGCCCCAGCTAAGCTGTAGATGATAGTCCCTTTATCTGCTCCTTAGTCTAAGATGTCCTGGGGCTTCCATCACATCCCAAAATGAAGTGTTCGCAGTAGGAAAGTCGGAAGGAGCATCTGGGGTTTGGCCACCATTCTCCAAGGCCCCCAAATGCCTTCTCCACTGCAGATGAACCTGTCTACCTGGCACTGCCTGGACTGTCACCCCAAGGCTCAATGCCCGAAACACCTGCACGTGTGACAGCACTTTGGGCCTTGAGGGCAAGTCACAGATCCCTGTGTACTGTCGTCATGTATCCTGTCATTGCTGCTGCAGTTGGTCAGGCAAGTAGCGGTGCAGGTGTTCTGGCGACATGAGGCCAGTCTCCTCTGTGGGACCCTGAGGAGTACTCCAAGACCTAGGTCAGGATGGTCGAGGAAAGCTCAGGATCCGGCCTCAGCAATGGTTGAGGACTGAGTACCGAAACGATTAGGGAAGAATCCCCAGATGCCTCTGGTAACTGGCATGGATTCTGTTCAATCCTGAGTGCACATGGGCTAGTCCCTGGGTTCCCCATTGTAACCTGAGAGGACCCCGCCACAACTTGAGAAAAACCAAATAATTCTCCCTTGCAAGCGGGGTGAGAAACTCGTCTGCTGAGGCATCTCTGGTAAAGAACATCTTCTCCCTTGCACCACCAGAGTGTCGTTCACCGTCTTGTTGTGACCCAAGACGTTTCTCTCGTCGCCCGTCCTCACTCGAGGGCAACATTGAGGGTCCCGCCATTAATGTAAAGGAGCCCCAATATCCCTGCTGAGCTCCAGATGAGGGTCCCTTTCCTGCTCTGTCGGGAAAGGTTTCCCAGCACTTCCCTCACATTCCAACAGGAGACATTCGAACCAGGACTGCCGGGAACAGCATCAGGGAACTTGCCACCATTTCCCAAGACACCCAAATACCTCGTTCACTCCAGATGAACCTGACTGTCCTGCACTGGATCGAATATCACCCCGAGGCTCGAAGCCTGACACACAGGCACGTGTAACAGACCCGGGTGGTACCTCGAGGTCAAGTCACAGATCCCTCTGTCCACTCGACGGGGTGTCTTTTACAGCTACTGCAGCTGCAGAGGCAAGCGGAAGTGTACGTCTCCAGGCAAGACGAGGCCTAGCTTTCTTGTGGGGCCTCATGGGAAACCCAAGACTTATTTCTGCATGGCCGAGGAAAGCTCAGGTACAAGCTTCAGCACTAGAGGAGGACTGAGGACTCAGAATGGACTGGAGAGGAATCCCCAAAGGCACATGGCAACTGGCAAGAAGACTGGCCTCTCCGGACGCCACAGGGGCTGGTTCACTGGCTCCCCGTCTTAACTCGAGAAACCCAGCTGCAATTCGCGAATTACCAGACGCTTCTCCCTTGCAAGCACGGTGAGGCCCTTATCAACTGCGGAATTTCTGGGGAAGTCACCCCTTCCCTCGTCGACCTTGAAGTGCTCTTTCCCCCCCTTGCTGTGACCTAGGAATGTCCCCGCCCTCCCGGTATCAACTCTAGAGGAACAACAAGGGATACTCTGTGACTCAAAAGAGCCCTGTTTGCCCCTGCTAAGCTGCAGATGATCGTCCCTTTTCCTGACCCTTAGAGAAAGGTTCCCTGGCGCTTCGCTCCAATACCAAGAAGAGGTGCTCGCAACAGGAAATTCGGGAGGAGCATCAGGGATTCGGCCACCATTCTCCAAGAACCCCAAATGCCTTGTCTACTGCAGATGAACTTGACAGCCCCACACTGCCTTGACTGTCACCCCGAGGCTCGACGCACAACACACTGGCTGTGTGACAGAACTTTGGACCTCGAGAGCAAGTCGGAGATTCCTCTGTATGCTCGACATGGAGCCTGACACTGCTGCTGGAGCTGGTCAGGCAAGTAGC
This sequence comes from Eudorcas thomsonii, assembly GCA_006408755.1. Taxonomy (NCBI): domain Eukaryota; kingdom Metazoa; phylum Chordata; class Mammalia; order Artiodactyla; family Bovidae; genus Eudorcas; species Eudorcas thomsonii. The sequence goes on from SJYE01001980.1 coordinate 343,970, forward strand.
CGTGCACATGTCCAGCTGAGACGAAGCCTGTCTCCTCTGTGGGAGCCTCAGTGTAACCCCACGACCTGGGTCAGGACGATCGAGGGAAGCTCAGGTATTGGTCTCAGCAAAATTCGAGGTCAGGGCACCCAGAAGCAATTGGAGAGGAATCCCCAGATGTGACCAGCAACTGGCACGGAGACTGTCCTCTCCTGGGGCCACAGGGGCGCATCACTGGGCTCCCAGTCGTTACTCGAGAAACCCCTCTGCAACTGGAGAAACACCAGAAGCTCCTCCCTTGCAAGCGGGATGAGGCCCTTTTCGGATCCGGCATCACGTGGGAAATCACCACTTCCCTCTTGGACCTCGAAGGGCTCCTTCATTCCCTTGCTGTGACACAAGGAGTTCCCGGCCAAACCTTGGAACACAAGAGGAAACCCAATAGACCGCTGTGACTCAAGTGGAGCCCACTTTGCCCCAGCTAAGCTATAGATGATAGTCCCTTTAACTGCTCCTTAGTCTAAGATGTCCTGGGGCTTCCATCGCATTCCAAAATGAAGTGTTCGCAGTAGGAAAGTCGGAAGGAGCATCTGGGGTTTGGCCACCATTCTCCAAGGCCCCCAAATGCCTTCTCCACTGCAGATGAACCTGTCTGCCCGGCACTGCATGGACTGTCACCCCAAGGCTCAATGCCCGAAACACCTGCACGTGTGACAGCACTTTGGGCCTTGAGGGCAAGTCACAGATCCCTGTGTACTGTCGTCATGTAGCCTGTCATTGCTGCTGCAGTTGGTCAGGCAAGTAGCGGTGCAGGTGTTCTGGCGACATGAGGCCAGTCTCCTCTGTGGGACCCTGAGGAGTACTCCAAGACCTAGGTCAGGATGGTCGAGGAAAGCTCAGGCTCCGGCCTCAGCAATGGTCGAGGACTGAGTACCGAAACGATTAGGGAAGGATCCCCATAGGCGTCTGGCCACTGGCACGGAAACTGTCCAATCCTTGGTGCACAGGGACAAGTCTCTGTGTTCCCCGTTGTAACACGAGAGGATCCCACCACAACTTGAGAAAAACCAAAAGATTCTCCCCTGTAAGCAGCGTCAGGACCTCGTCTGCTTTGGCGTCTAGTGGGAAAGATCCTCTTCTCTCTTGGACCTCCAGAGTGTCGTTCACCTTCTTGCTGTGACCCAAGAATTTTTTTTGCACCACCTGTCCTCACTCGAGGGGAAAACCGAGAGTCCCGCCATGAATGGAAATCAGCCCCAGTATCCGTGCTGAGCTCCAGATGAGGTTCCTTTTCCTGCTCTGTCAGGAAAGAGTTCCCAACTCTTCCCGCACATCCAAAAGGAGACACTCGAACCAGGGCTGTCAAGAGCAGAATCAGGGGATTTGCCACCATTCCCAAAGACCCCCCAAAACCTCGTTCACTCCAGATGAACCTGACGGCCCTACACTGGGTCGACTGTCACCCCGAGGCTCGAAGCCTGACACACTGGCATGAGTGACAGATATTGGTGGTACCTCGAAGTCAAGTCACAGATCCCTGTGTCCACACGTTGGGGAGCTTTTCACAGCTGCTTCAGCTGCAAGGCAAGCGCAAGTGTACATCTCCAGGCAGAACGAGGCCTGACTTTACTGTGAGGGATCCATGGGAACCCCAAGATTTATGTCAACATGGGCGAGGAGAGCTCAGTTACTAGCTTCAGCACCAGACGAGGTCTGAGGACTCAGCGATGACTGGAGAGTAAATCCCAAAGTCACATGGAAACTGGCAAGAAGACTGGCCTCTCCGGAGGCCACAGGGGCAGGTCCATGGGCTCCCCGTCGTAACTGAAAATACCCCGCCGCAACTCGAGAAATAGCACAAGCTTCTCACTTGCAAGTGGTGTGAGGCCCTTATCCACTGCGGCATCTCTGGGGAAGTCACTCTTTCCCTCTTGGACCTCGAAGGGCTCTTTCAAATTTCCCCGCCCTACCCTTCTCAACTGGAGAGGGACAACAAGGGATCTGCTGCACTCAACAGAGCCCTGTTGCCCCTGCTAAGCACCAGGTGATCTTCCCTTTTCTTGCGCCTTAGGGAAAGGTTCCCTGGAGCTTTGCTTGAATACAAAGAGGAGGTGCTCGCAACAGGAATGTGGGGATGAGCTTCATGGGTTCGGCCACCATTCACAAAGACGCCCAAATGCCTTGTCCATTGCAAATCAACTTGACAGCCCCGGACTGCCTTGACTGTCACTCCGATCACCCCGAGGCTCGAGGCACGATGCACTTGCACGTGTGACAGCACTTTGGACTCGAGAGCAAGCCACAGATTCCTCAGTCCAATCGACAAGGAGTTCCCTGCCACAAGAGTCACACCCAAAAGGAACCCCAATGGATCTGCAGCGACTCAAGAGGAGCCCAGTTTGCCCCTGCTAAGCTCTAGATGATAGTCCCATTTCCTGCTCCTTAGTCTAAGTTGTCCTAGGGCTTCCGTCACATCCGGAAAGGATGTGCTCCAGTAGGAAAGTAGGGAGGAGCATCTCGTTTCGGCCACCATTCTTCAAGACCCCCAAATGCCTTGTCCACTGCAAATGAACCTGTCTGCCTTGCACTGCCTTGACGGTCATCCGGAGGCTCGACACCTGAAACACCTGCACGTGTGACAGCATTTTGGGCCTCGAGGTCAAGCCACAGATCCCCGTGTTCGATCGACATGGAGCTTGACACTGCTGCTGCAGCTGGTCAGGCAAGTAACCGTGCACGTGTCCAGGCAAGACGAGGCCTGCCTGCTCTGTGGTACCCTCAGGTTTACACCAAGTCCCAGGTCAGTAGAGTAGAGGAAAGTCAGGCTCAGGCCTCAGCAAAAGAGGAGGATTGCTCAGCGAATCATTTAGGGAAGAATCCCCAGAGGCGTCTGGCAACTGGCATGGATTCTGTTCAATCCTGAGTGCACATGGGCTAGTCCCTGGGTTCCCCATTGTAACCTGAGAGGACCCCGCCACAACTTGAGAAAAACCAAAAGATTCTCCCTTGCAAGCGGGGTGAGGAACTCGTCTGCTGTGGCATCTCGGGTAAAGAACATCTTCTCCCTTGGACCACCAGAGTGTCGTTCACCTTCTTGTTGTGACCCAAGAGGTTTCTCCCGTCGCCCGTCCTCACTCGAGGGCAACATTGAGGGTCCCGCCATGAATGTAAAGGAGCCCCAATATCCCTGCCAAGCTTTCCTGCTCTGTCGGGAAAGAGTTCCCAGCTCTTCCCTCACATCCCGACAGGCGACACTCGAACCAGGACTATCGGCAGCAGCATCAGGGTCTTGCCATAATTCCCCAAGACCCCCAAGTACCACATTCACTCCAGATGAACCTGACTCCCCTGCACTTAGTCTACTGTCATCTGGAGGCTCAAAGCCTGACACACTGGCACGTGTGACAGAAATGGGTGGTATCTCGAGGTCAAGTCACAGATCCCTGTGTCCACTCGACGGGGAGCTTTTCACAGCTGCTGCAGCTGCAGAGGCAAGCTCATGTGTAAGTCTATAGGAAAGATGAGGCCTGACTCTTCCTGTGTGCTCCATGGAAACCCCAAGATTTATGTCAGCATGGGCGAGTAATGCTCAGGTACCAGCTTCAGCAACAGACGAGGACTGAGGACTCGGCGATAACTGGGGAGGTATCCCCAAAGGCGCATGGCAACTGGCAAGAAAACTGGCCTCTCCTGAGGCCACAGGGGCGGGTCCATGGGCTCCCCATCGTAACTCGAGGAACCCTGCCACAACTCGAGAAATACCAGAAGCTTCTCCCTTGCAAGCAGAGTGAGGCCCTTATGCACTGTGGCATCTCTAGGGAAATCACTCCTTCCCTCTTGGACCTCGAAGGGCTCTTTACCCCCATTTCTGTAACTCAGGAATTTCCCCGCCCTTCCCGTCTCAACTCAAGAGGAACAACAAGGGATCCGCTGCGACTCAACAGAGCCCTTTTTGACGCTGCTAAGTTCCAGATGATCCACCCTTTCCTGCCCCTTAGGAAAATGTTCCCTGGAGCTTCGCTCGAATACCAAGAGGAGGTGCTCACATCAGGAGATTCAGGAGGAGCATCAGGGGTTCGGCCACCATTGCCCAAGACCCCCAAATGCCTTGTCCACTTCAAATGAACTTGACAGCCCCACATTGCCTTGAGTGTCATGCCAAGGCTCGATGCACGACACACTGGCACGTGTGACAGCACTTTGGACCTCGAGAGCAAGCCACAGATCCTTCTGTCCCCTCAACATGGACCCTGACACTGCAGCTTCAGCTGGTCAGTCAAGTAGCTGGGCAAATGTCCAGGTGAGACGCAGCCGGTCTCCTCAGAGGGAGCCTCAGAGGGACCCAAAGGCCTAGGTCAGGATGGTCGAGGGAAGCTAAGGCACAGGCCTCAGCACAAGTCGAGGACTAGGCACCCAGAGTTGATTGGAGAGGAATCCCCAGAGGTGACGGGCAACTGGCTCGGAGATTGTCCTCTCCTTAGGCCACAAGGGCGCGTCCATGGGATCCCCGTTGTAACTCGAGAAGCCCTGGCACAACTCAAAAATACATGAGAATCTTATCCCTTGCAAGTGGGGTGAGCCCTTATCCAATCCGGCATCTCCTGGGAAATCACCCCTTCCCTCTTGGACCTCGAAGGTCTCATTTACTCCGTTGCTGTGACACAAGTAGTTCCGGGCCACAAACGTTGCTCACATGAAGAACCCCAAAGGACCGGCTGCGACACAAGAGGAGCCCAGTTTGCCGCTGCTAAGCTACAGGTGATAGTCCCTTTTACTGCTCCTTAGTCTAAAGTGTCCTGGGGCTTCCGTCGCATTCCAAAAGGAAGTGATCACAGTAGGAAACTCGGAAGAAGCATCTGAGATTCGGACACCATTCTCCAAGACCCCCAAATGCCTTGCCCACTGCAGATGAACCTGTCTGCCCTGCACTGCCTTGACTGTCACCCCGAGGTTCCACCCCCAAGACACCTGCACTTGTGACATCACTTAGGGCCTGGAGTGCAAGCCACAGATTCTTGTGTCCACTCTACATGGAGCCTGACACTGCTGCTGCAGCTGGTCAGGCAAGAAGCCGTGCACGTGTCCAGGCGAGAGGAGGCCTGTCTCCTCTGCGGGTCCCTCAGGGGTACTACAAGACCTAGGTCAGGAGGGTCGAGGAAAGCTCAGGCTTCGGCCTCAGCAAAAGTCAAGGACTGAGCACCGAGACTATTAGGGAAGAATTCCCAGAGGCGCCTGCCAACTGGAACGGAGACTGTCCAAACCTGAGTGCACAGGGGCGAGTCCCTGTGTTCCCAATTATAATTCATGGGACCCCACCACAACTTGAGAAAAAGCAAAAGATTCTCCCCTGCAGTGGGAAAGGACCTCGTCTGTTCTGTTATATCTGGGGAAAGAACCTCTTCTCCTTGGACCTGTAGAGTGTCGATCACCTTCTCGCTGTGACCAGAGAATTTTATCTTGCCACTGGTCCTCACTCTCGGGGAACACCAACGGTCCCGCCATGAATGTAAAGGAGCACCAGTATCCCTGCTGAACTCCAGTTGAGGGTCCCTTTCCTGCTCTGTCGGGAAAAGTTTCCCAGCACTTCCTTCACATCTCAACAGGAGACACTCGAACCAGGACTGTCAGGAGCAGCATTAGGAATCTTGCCATCATTCCCCAAGAAACCCAAATACCTCGTTCACTCCAGATGAACCTGACTACCCTGCACTAGGTCGACTGTCACACCGATGCTCGAAGCCTGACACACAGGCACGTGTAACAGACCCGGGTGGTACCTCGAGGTCAAGTCACAGATCCCTCTGTCCACTCGACGGGGTGTCTTTCACAGCTGCTGCAGCTGCAGAGGCAAGCGGAAGTGTACGTCGCAGGCAAGACGAGGCCTAGCTTTCTTGTGGGGCCTATTGGGAAACCCAAGACTTATTTCAGCATGGCCGAGGAAAGCTCAGGTACAAGCTTCAGCACTAGAGGAGGACTGAGGACTCAGAATTGACTGGGGAGGAATCCCCAAAGGCACATGGCAACTGGCAAGAAGAGTGGCCTCTCCGGACGCCACAGGGGCTGGTTCACTGGCTCCCCGTCATAACTCGAGAAACCCAGCCGCAATTCACGAATTACCAGAAGCTTCTCCCTTGCAAGCACGGTGAGGCCCTTATCAACTGCGAATTTCTGGGGAAATCACCCCTTCCCTCTTCGACCTTGAAGTGCTCTTTCCCCTCCTTGCTGTGACCTAGGAATGTCCCCGCCCTCCCGGTCTCAATCTAGAGGAACAACAAGGGATACTCTGTGACTCAAAAGAGCCCTGTTTGCCCCTGTTAAGCTGCAGATGATCGTCCCTTTTCCTGACCCTTAGAGAAAGGTTCCCTGGCGATTCGCTCCAATACCAAGAAGAGGTGCTCACAACAGGAAATTCGGGAGGAGCATCAGGGATTCGGCCACCAATCTCCAAGAACCCCAAATGCCTTGTCAACTGTAGATGAACTTTACAGCCCCGCACTGCCTTGACTGTCACCCGAGGCTCGACGCACAACACACTGGCTGTGTGACAGCACTTTGGACCTCGAGAGCAAGTCGGAGATTCCTCTCTACCCTCGACATGGAGCCTGACACTGCTGCTGGAGCTGGTCAGGCAAGTAGCCGTGCACATGTCCAGCTGAGACGAAGCCTGTCTCCTCTGTGGGAGCCTCAGTGTAACCCCAAGACCTAGGTGAGGACGATCGAGGGAAGCTCAAGCACTGGCCTCAGCAAAATTCGATGTCAGGGCACCCAGAAGCAATTGGAGAGGAATCCCCAGATGTGACCAGCAACTTGCACGGAGACTGTCTTCTCCTGGGGCCACAGGGGCGCATCACTGAGCTCCCAGTCATTACTCGAGAAACCCCTCTGCAACTGGAGAATCACCAGAAGCTCCTCCCTTGCAAGAGGGATGAGGCCCTTTTCGGATCCGGCATCACGTGGGAAATCTCCACTTCCCTCTTGGACCTCGAAGGGCTCCTTCATTCCCTTGCTGTGACACAAGGAGTTCCCGGCCAAACCTTGGAACACAAGAGGAACCCCAATAGACCGCTGTGACTCAAGAGGAGTCCACTTTGCCCCAGCTAAGCTGTAGATGATAGTCCCTTTAACTGCTCCTTAGTCTAAGATGTCCTGGGGCTTCCATTGCATCCCAAAATGAGGTGTTCGCAGTAGGAAAGTCGGAAGGAGCATCTGGGGTTTGGCCACCATTCTCCAAGACCCCCAAATGCCTTCTCCACTGCAGATGAACCTGTCTGCCTGGCACTGCCTGGACTGTCACCCCAAGGCTCAACGCCCGAAACACCTGAACGTGTGACAGCACTTTGGGCCTTGAGGGCAAGCCACAGATCCCTGTGTACAGTCGTCATGTAGCCTGTCATTGCTGCTGCAGTTGGTCAGGCAAGTAGCGGTGCAGGTGTTCTGGCGACATGAGGCCAGTCTCCTCTGTGGGACCCTGAGGAGTACTCCAAGACCTAGGTCAGGATGGTCGAGGAAAGCTCAGGCTCCGGCCTCAGCAATGGTCGAGGACTGAGTACTGAAACGATTAGGGAAGGATCCCCATAGGCGTCTGGCCACTGGCACGGAAACTGTCCATTCCTTGGTGCACAGGGACGAGTCTCTGTGTTCCCCGTTGTATCACGAGAGGATCCCACCACAACTTGAGAAAAACCAAAAGATTCTCCCCTGCAAGCGGCGTCAGGACCTCGTCTGCTGTGGTGTCTAGGGGGAAAGAACCTCTTCTCTCTTGGACCTCCAGAGTGTCGTTCACCTTCTTGCTGTGACCCAAGAATTTTTTTTGCACCACCTGTCCTCACTCGAGGGGAAAACCGAGAGTCCCGCCATGAATGGAAATGAGCCCCAGTATCCGTGCTGAGCTCCAGATGAGGTTCCTTTTCCTGCTCTGTCAGGAAAGAGTTCCCAGCTCTTCCCGCACATCCCAAAAGGAGACACTCGAACCAGGGCTGTCAAGAGCAGAATCAGGGGATTTGCCACCATTCCCCAAGACCCCCCAAAACCTCGTTCACTCCAGATGAACCTGACGGCCCTACACTGGGTCGACTGTCACCCCGAGGCTCGAAGCCTGACACACTGGCATGAGTGACAGACATTGGTGGTACCTCGAAGTCAAGTCACAGATCCCTGTGTCCACTCGTAGGGAACTTTTCACAGCTGCTGCAGCTGCAAGGCAAGCGCAAGTGTACATCTCCAGGCAGAACGAGGCCTGACTTTACTGTGAGGGATCCATGGGAACCCCAAGATTTATGTCAACATGGGCGAGGAGAGCTCAGTTACTAGCTTCAGCACCAGACGAGGTCTGAGGACTCAGCGATGACTGGAGAGTAAACCCCAAAGTCACATGGAAACTGGCAAGAAGACTGGCCTCTCCGGAGGCCACAGGGGCAGGTCCATGGGCTCCCCGTCGTATCTGAAAATACCCCGCCGCAACTCGAGAAATAGCACAAGCTTCTCACTTGCAAGTGGTGTGAGGCCCTTATCCACTGCGGCATCTCTGGGGAAGTCACTCTTTCCCTCTTGGACCTCGAAGGGCTCTTTCAAATTTCCCCGCCCTACCCTTCTCAACTCGAGAGGGACAACAAGGGATCTGCTGCACTCAACAGAGCCCTGTTGCCCCTGCTAAGCACCAGGTGATCTTCCCTATTCTTGCGCCTTAGGGAAAGGTTCCCTGGAGCCTGCTCGAATACAAAGAGGAGGTGCTCGCAACAGGAATGTGGGGATGAGCTTCATGGGTTCGGCCACCATTCACAAAGACGCCCAAATGCCTTGTCCATTGCAAATCAACTTGACAGCCCCGGAGTGCCTTGACTGTCACTCCGATCACCCCGAGGCTCGAGGCACGATGCACTTGCACGTGTGACAGCACTTTGGACTCGAGAGCAAGCCACAGATTCCTCAGTCCGATCGACAAGGAGTTCCCTGCCACAAGAGTCACACCCAAGAGGAACCCCAATGGATCTGCAGCGACTCAAGAGGAGCCCAGTTTGCCCCTGCTAAGCTCTAGATGATAGTCCCATTTCCTGCTCCTTAGTCTAAGTTGTCCTAGGGCTTCCGTCACATCCGGAAAGGATGTGCTCCAGTAGGAAAGTAGGGAGGAGCATCTCGTTTCGGCCACCATTCTTCAAGACCCCCAAATGCCTTGTCCACTGCAAATGAACCTGTCTGCCTTGCACTGCCTTGACGGTCATCCGGAGGCTCGACACCTAAAACACCTGCACGTGTGACAGCATTTTGGGCCTCGAGGTCAAGCCACAGATCCCCGTGTTCGATCGACATGGAGCTTGACACTGCTGCTGCAGCTGGTCAGGTAAGTAACCGTGCACGTGTCCAGGCAAGACGAGGCCTGTCTGCTCTGTGGTACCCTCAGGTTTACACCAAGTCCCAGGTCAGTAGAGTAGAGGAAAGTCAGGCTCAGGCCTCAGCAAAAGAGGAGGATTGAGCAGCGAGTCATTTAGGGAAGAATCCCCAGAGGCGTCTGGCAACTGGCATGGATTCTGTTCAATCCTGAGTGCACATGGGCTAGTCCCTGGGTTCCCCATTGTAACCTGAGAGGACCCCGCCACAACTTGAGAAAAACCAAAAGATTCTCCCTTGCAAGCGGGGTGAGGAACTCGTCTGCTGTGGCATCTCGGGTAAAGTACATCTTCTCCCTTGGACCACCAGAGTGTCGTTCACCTTCTTGTTGTGACCCAAGAGGTTTCTCCCGTCGCCCGTCCTCACTCGAGGGCAACATTGAGGGTCCCGCCATGAATGTAAAGGAACCCCAATATCCCTGCCAAGCTTTCCTGCTCTGTCGGGAAAGAGTTCCCAGCTCTTCCCTCACATCCCAACAGGCGACACTCGAACCAGGACTATCGGCAGCCACATCAGAGTCTTGCCATAATTCCCCAAGACCCCCAAGTACCACATTCACTCCAGATGAACCTGCCTCCCCTGCACTTAGTCTACTGTCATCTGGAGGCTTAAAGCCTGACACACTGGCACGTGTGACAGAAATGGGTGGTATCTCGAGGTCAAGTCACAGATCCCTGTGTCCACTCGACGGGGAGCCTTTCACAGCTGCTGCAGCTGCAGAGGCAAGCGCATGTGTAAGTCTATAGGAAAGATGAGGCCTGACTCTTCCTGTGTGCTCCATGGAAACCCCAAGATTTATGTCAGCATGGGCGAGTAAAGCTCAGGTACCAGCTTCAGCACCAGACGAGGACTGAGGACTCGGCGATAACTGGGGAGGTATCCCCAAAGGCGCATGGCAACTGGCAAGAAAACTGGCCTCTCCTGAGGCCACAGGGGCGGGTCCATGGGCTCCCCATCGTAACTCGAGGAACCCTGCCACAACTCGAGAAATACCAGAAGCTTCTCCCTTGCAAGCAGAGTGAGGCCCTTATGCACTGTGGCATCTCTAGGGAAATCACTCCTTCCCTCTTGGACCTCGAAGGGCTCTTTACCCCCATTTCTGTAACTCAGGAATTTCCCCGCCCTTCCCATCTCAACTCAAGAGGAACAACAAGGGATCCGCTGCGACTCAACAGAGCCCTTTTTGACGCTGCTAAGTTCCAGATGATCCACCCTTTCCTGCCCCTTAGGAAAATGTTCCCTGGAGCTTCGCTCGAATACCAAGAGGAGGTGCTCACAACAGGAGATTCAGGAGGAGCATCAGGGGTTCGGCCACCATTGCCCAAGACCCCCAAATGCCTTGTCCACTTCAAATGAACTTGACAGCTCCACATTGCCTTGAGTGTCATGCCAAGGCTCGATGCACGACACACTGGCACGTGTGACAGCACTTTGGACCTCGAGAGCAAGCCACAGATCCTTCTGTCCCCTCAACATGGACCCTGACACTGCAGCTTCAGCTGGTCAGTCAAGTAGCTGGGCAAGTGTCCAGGTGAGACGCAGCCGGTCTCCTCAGAGGGAGCCTCAGAGGGACCCAAAGGCCTAGGTCAGGATGGTCGAGGGAAGCTAAGGCACAGGCCTCAGCACAAGTCGAGGACTAGGCACCCAGAGTTGATTGGAGAGGAATCCCCAGAGGTGATGGGCAACTGGCTCGGAGATTGTCCTCTCCTTAAGCCACAAGGGCGCATCCATGGGATCCCCGTTGTAACTCGAGAAGCCCCGGCACAACTCAAAAATACACGAGAATCTTATCCCTTGCAAGTGGGGTGAGCCCTTATCCAATCCGGCATCTCCTGGGAAATCACCCCTTTCCTCTTGGACCTCGAAGGTCTCATTTACTCCGTTGCTGTGACACAAGTAGTTCCGGGCCACAAACGTTGCTCACAAGAAGAACCCCAAAGGACCGGCTGCGACACAAGAGGAGCCCAGTTTGCCGCTGCTAAGCTACAGGTGATAGTCCCTTTTACTGCTCCTTAGTCTAAAGTGTCCTGGGGCTTCCGTCGCATTCCAAAAGGAAGTGATCACAGTAGGAAACTCGGAAGAAGCATCTGAGATTCGGACACCATTCTCCAAGACCCCCAAATGCCTTGCCCACTGCAGATGAACCTGTCTGCCCTGCACTGCCTTGACTGTCACCCCGAGGTTCCACCCCCAAGACACCTGCACTTGTGACATCACTTTGGGCCTCGAGTGCAAGCCACAGATTCTTGTGTCCACTCTACATGGAGCCTGACACTGCTGCTGCAGCTGGTCAGGCAAGAAGCCGTGCACGTGTCCAGGCGAGAGGAGGCCTGTCTTCTCTGCGGGTCCCTCAGGGGTACTACAAGACCTAGGTCAGGAGGGTCGAGGAAAGCTCAGGCTTCGGCCTCAGCAAAAGTCAAGGACTGAGCACCGAGACTATTAGGGAAGAATTCCCAGAGGCGCCTGCCAACTGGAACGGAGACTGTCCAAACCTGAGTGCACAGGGGCGAGTCCCTGTGTTCCCGATTATAATTCAAGGGGACCCCACCACAACTTGAGAAAAAGCAAAAGATTCTCCCCTGCAAGTGGGAAAGGACCTCGTCTCTTCTGTTATATCTGGGGAAAAAACCTCTTCTCCTTGGACCTGCAGAGTTTCCATCACCTTCTCGCTGTGACCAGAGAAGTTTATCTCGCCACCGGTCCTCACTCTCGGGGAACACCGACCGTCCCGCCATGAATGTAAAGGAGCACCAGTATCCCTGCTGAACTCCAGTTGAGGGTCCCTTTCCTACTCTGTCGGGAAAAGTTTCCCAGCACTTCCTTCACATCTCAACAGGAGACACTCGAACCAGGACTGTCAGGAGCAGCATTAGAGATCTTGCCATCATTCCCCAAGACACCCAAATACCTCGTTCACTCCAGATGAACCTGACTGCCCTTCACTGGGTCGACTGTCACCCCAATGCTCGAAGCCTGACACATTGGCACGTGTGACAGACCTGGGTGGTACCTCGAGATCAAGTCACAGATCCCTGTGTCCACTCAACAGGAATCCATTCACAGCTGCTGCAGCTGCAGAGGCTATCACAAGGGTACGTCGCCAGGAAAGATGAGGCCTGACTTTCCTGTGGGGCCTCAATGGGAAAACCAAGATTTATCTCAGCATGGGCGAGGAACGCTCAGTTACCAGTTTCAGCACCAGTCGAGGACTGAGGACTCAACGATCACTGTGGAGAATCCCCAAAGTCGCATGGCAACTGGCAAGAAGACTGGCCTCTCCTGCGTCCACAGGGGCGGGTCCAGGGGCTTCCTGACATTACTCGAGAAAACCCGCTGCAACTCGAGAAATACCAGAAGCTTCTTCCTTGTAAGCAGGCTGAGGACCTTATCCACTGCGGCATCTCTGGGGAAATCACCCCTTCCCTTTTGGATCTGGAAGAGCTCTCTCACCTCCTTGCTGTGACCCAGGAATTTCCTCGTACTACCGGTCTCCACGCGAGAGGAACAATAAGGGATTCGCTGTTTCTCAACAGAGCCCTGTTTGCCCATGATAAGCTCCAAATGATCGTAACTTTTCCTGCCCCTTAAAGAAAGGTCCCCTGGAGCTTCGATCGAATACCAAGAGGAGGTGCTCGCAACAGGAAAGTCGCGAGGAACATCAGGGGTTTGGCCACCATTCACCAAGATCCCCAAATGCCTTGACAACTGCAGATAAACTTGATAGACTTGCACTGCCTGGAGTGTCATGCCGAGGCTGGAAGCACGACTTACTGGCACGTGTGACAGCACTTTGGACCTCGAGAGCAAGCCACAGATTCCTCTGTCTGCTCGACATGGAGCCTGACGCTGCTGCTGCAGCTGGTCAGGCAGGAAGTTGAGCACGTGTCCAGGTGAGACAAAGCCTGTTTCCTCTGTTGCAGCCTCAGGGGAACCCCAACATCTAGGTCAGGATGGTCGAGGGAAGCTCAGGCACTGGCCTCAGCACAATTCGAGGACAGGGCAATCAGAGATGATTGGATAGGAATACCAGAGGTGACTGGCAACTGGCACGAGAATGTCCTCTCCTGAGGCCTCAGGGATGCGTCCCTGGGCTCCCCGTCATAACTCAAGAAACCCCTCTGCAACTCGAGAAACACCGGGAGCTTCTCCCTTGCAGGTGGGGTGAGGCCCTTATCTGATCCGGCGTCTCGTGGGAAATCACCCCTTCCCTCTTGGACCTCGAAGGGCTTCTTCATTCCCTTGCTGAGAAACAAGGAGTTCCCGGCCACAACCGTCCCACCCAAGAAGAATCCCAATGGACCCGCTGCGAATCAAGAGGAGCCCAGTTCGCCCCTGCTAATCTCTAGATGATAGTCCCTTTTCCTGCTCCTTATTCTAAGGTGTCCTGGGGCTTCCGTCGCATCCCAAAAGGTATTGCTTGCTGTAGGAAATTTAGGAGGAGCATTTGGGGTTCGGCCACCATTTTCCAACAACCCCAAATGCCTGGTCCACTGCACATGAACCTGCCTGCCCTGCACTGCCTTGACTGTCATCTGGAGTCTCGACCCCCAAAACACCTGCACATGTGACAGTACATTGGTCCTCAAGAGCAAGCCACAGATCCCTGTGTCTGCTTGATATTGAACCTGACACTGCTGCTGCAGCTTGTCAGGCAATTAGCCGTGCACGTGTCCAGGCGAGATGAGGCCTGTCTCCTCTGTTGGGTCCTCAGGGGTACACCAAGACCTAGGTCAGGATGGTCGAGGAAAGCTCAGCCTCTCGCCTCATCAAAAGTCGAGGACTGAGCACCGAGACGATGAGGGAAGTATCCCCAGAGGTTCCTGGCAACTGGTACGGAGACTGTCTAATCCTGACTGCAGAGGGGCGAGTCCCTGGGTTCCCAGTTGTAACTCGAGAGGACCCCATCACAACTTGAGGAAAACCAGAAAATTCTCCCCTGCAAGCGGGGTGAGGACCTCGTCTGCTGTGGCGTCTCGGGGGAAAGAACCTCTTCTCTCTTTGACCTCCAACATGTCATTCACCATCTTGCTGTGACCCAAGAAGTTTCTCGCCCCACCCATCCCCACTCGAGAGGAACCCCAAGGGTCCTGCCAAGACGAAATGGAACCCGTTATCCCCTGATGAGCTCCCGAAGGTGGTCCCTTTCCTGCTCTGTCAGGAAAGGGTTCCCAGTTCTCTTCTCACATCCCAAAAGGAGACACTGGAACCAGAAGAGTTGGGAGGAGCATCAGGGGTCTTGACAAAATTCCAAAGACCGCGAAATACCTCATTCACTCCAGATGAACCTGACTGCCCTGCAATGAGTCGACTGTCATCCCGAGGATCGAAGCCTGACACACTGGCAGGAGTGACAGCCCTGGGTAGTACCACGAGGTCAAGTCACAGATCCCTGTGTTCACTCGACGGGGAGCCTTACACTGCTGCTGCAGCTGCAGAGGCAAGCAGCAGTGCAAATCTCCAAACAAGACGAGGCCTGACTCCTCTGTGGGGGCCCCATGGGTGTGGGAGACTAGCTGCCAATAGAGACCACCAGTCGGAGTTCAAAGAAAAACAGTTTATTGGCAATTTCGGATCCGGGCCCCCACCAAGCCAATCGAAGGTGGGGAGCCTTTTATCCTATTGTGCAGGGGAGGAGGGGGACCAGGCTACTCGGCAGAGCATGATTGGTGGGCCGGCAGGTAAGGTTTATGTAACCATTGGCAACAATTTGCAGTTAGCGTCGAGTCCCTGTTTCCTAGAGCTAGATCCTGTTTCTTAGGTTGCAGAGCAAACATTGCAGTGACACACCTGGTATCCATTGTTCCCTTTAAAATTTGGGGCTTTCCGTCCCAGTAAAGCTGACCTAGTATTCAACTCCCTGGGACACATTTTACTTCCTTCTTCACTTTCTTCCTCCTTGAGAATTCCAGACTCCTCTCTCCTTGGGGACCCCTAGACTTCTTATCAACCTGCCTAGGAAATGACTCTCTTTCATTCCCCCCTTTTCTTTTAGGAGAATTATGTTGCCTAGGGAGAAGGGGCGTCGTTTTCGTTCCGTAACTGCTTCCGATCTGAGAAGGGGCGTTGTCCCTAAATTGGGGAGGCAACATATTCTCCTAATCCTCATCTTGAGGATATCTGATCCAGGGGCCCCAAGTAGTAGTTGGAGGAAGTTGCAGCAGTAGCAGGTGTTTGAGCAGCCATTTGTAACTTAAAAGCTTTCATGTGGCTAGAAACAAATCCAGTTACACAGTTACAGATGTAAGGCAACATAGTCCACCATGAAAAGCCTTTTACTGATGAAGAGGGGAGTGCTCCACAGACCCAGCAGTTAGAATGATTGTGGAATGCAGCGTAGGAGTGAGCCCAGGACAGGAAGGCATTGTC
>SJYE01001980.1:362551-414277 GCA_006408755.1 Eudorcas thomsonii
GAATAGTCCGCTGGCAGTCTCCAGGCAGCTTATCCCGGACGAGCCCCCAAATGTGGGAGACTAGCTGCCAATAGAGACCACCAGTCGGAGTTCAGAGAAAAACAGTTTATTGGCAATTTCGGATCCGGGCCCCCACCAAGCCAATCGAAGGTGGGGAGCCTTTTATCCTATTGTGCAGGGGAGGAGGGGGACCAGGCTACTCGGCAGAGCATGATTGGTGGGCCGGCAGGTAAGGTTTATGTAACCATTGGTGACAATTTGCAGTTAGCGTCGAGTCCCTGTTTCCTAGAGCTAGATCCTGTTTCTTAGGTTGCAGAGCAAACATTGCAGTGACACACCTGGTATCCATTGTTCCCTTTAAAATTTGGGGCTTTCCGTCCCAGTAAAGCTGACCTAGTATTCAACTCCCTGGGACACATTTTACTTCCTTCTTCACTTTCTTCCTCCTTGAGAATTCCAGACTCCTCTCTCCTTGGGGACCCCTAGACTTCTTATCAACCTGCCTAGGAAATGACTCTCTTTCAATGGGTACTCCAAGATTTAGTTTAGCATGAGCGAGGAAAGCTCATATTCCGACTTCAGCACCATAGGAGGACTGAGGACCCGTCGATGACTATGGAGGAATCACCAAAGGCCCATAGCAAGTGGCACAGACACTCGCCTCTCCTGAGGCCACAGGGGCAGGTCCATGGGCTCCCCGTTGTAACTCGAGAAACACCGCCGCAACTCGAGAAAAACGAGAAGCTTCTCCCTTGCAAGTGGCTTGAAGCCCTTATCCGCTGCAGCATATTGGGGAAACTCACTCCTTCCCTCCTGGAACTCGAAGGTGTTTTTCACCCCCTTGCAGTGACACAAGAAGTTCCCCGCCCCACCTATCTCAACTCAAGAGGAACCCCAAGGGACCCAATATGACTCAAGAGAAGCCTCGTGTGCCCCTTCTAACCTCCAGATTATAGTCCCTTTTCCTGCTCCTTAGTTTAAGGTGTCCTGGGGCTTCTGTCGTATCCCAAAAGGAAGTGCTCGCATAGGAAAGTAGAGAGGAGCATCTGGAGTTCTGTCACCATTCCCAACCCCCAAGTGACTTGTCCACTGCAGATGAACCTGTCTGCCCTGCACTGCCTTGAGTGTCACCCCGAGGCACAACGCCCAAAACTCCTGCATGTGTGACAGCATTTTGGGCATTACGGACCAGCCATAGAATCCTGTGTCCCCTCGACATGGAGCTTGACACTGCTGCTGCAGCTGGTCAGGCAAGTAGCCCTGCACGTTTCCAGGCGAGACGAGGCCTGTCTTCACTGTGGAGCCCTCAAGGGTACACCACGACCTAGGTCAGGACAGTCGAGGAAATCTCAGGCTCCGGCTTCAGCAAAAGTCGAGGACTCAGCACCGAGACAATTAGGGAAGAATCCCCAGAGGCGCCTGGAAACGCAATTATATTGTCCAATCCTGAGTGCACAGGGTCGAGTCCATGGGTTCCCCATTGTAACTCGAGAGGACCCCGCCACAACTTGAGAAAAACAAAAAGATTTTCCCCTGCAAGTGGGGTGAGTACCTCGTTTGCTGTGGCGTCTCAGGGGAAAGAACCTCTTCTCTTCTTGGACCTCCAGAGTGTCATTCACCTTCTTGCTGTGACACAAGATTCTCGCGCCACCCGTCCTCACTCGAGGGGAACACCGAGGGTCCCGCCATGAATGTAAAGGAGCCCCAGTATCCCTGCTGAGCTCCAGATGAGGGTCCCTTTCCTGCTCTATCGGGAAAGGTTTCCAAGCACTTCCCTCACATCCCAATAGGAGACACTCGAACCAGGACTGTCAGGAGCAGCATCAGGGGTCTTGCCACCATTCCCCAAGACCCCCAAATACCTCGTTCACTCCACATGAACCTGACTGCCCTGCACTGGGTCGACTGTCACCACGATACTCAAAGCCTGACATACTGGCACGTGTGACAGACCCAGGTGATACCTCGAATTCAAGTCACAGAGCCCTGTGTCCACTAGACGGGAAGGCTTTCACAGCGGCTGCAGCTGCAGAAGCAAGCCCAAGTGTATGTCTCCACGCAAGACGAGGCCTGACTTTCCTGTGGGGGCTCCATATGAAACCCAAAATTTATGTCAGCATGGGCGAGGAAAGCTGAGGTACCAGCTTCAGCACCAGACAAGGACTGAGGACTCTGCGATGACTGGGAAGGAATCCCCAAAGGCGCATGGCAACTGGCACGGAGACTGTCCTCTCCTGAGGCCACAGGGGTGGGTCCATGGGCTCCCCGTCGTAATTCGAGAATCCCCACAGCAGCTCTCGAAATACCAGAAGCTTCTCCCTTGCAAGCGGAGTGAGGCCCTTATCCATGATGGCATCTCTGGGGAAATAACTCCTTCCCTCTTGGACCTCGAAGGGGTCTTTCCCTCCCTTACTGTGACCCAGGAATTTCCCCGCCCTACCCGTCTCAAATCCAGAGGAACAAAAAGGGATCCACTGAGACTCAAAAGAGCCTTGTTTGCCCCTGCTAAGCTCCAGATTATCGTCCCTTTTCCTGCTCCTTAGGGAAAGGTTCCCTGGAGATTCGCTCGAATACCAATAGGAGGTGCTCGCAACAGGAAAGTTGGAAGGAGCATCAGGGGTTCGGCCACCATTCACCAAGATCCCCAAAACCCTTGTCCACTTCAGATGAACTTGACAGCCCTGCACTGTCTTGACTGTCACCCAGAGGCTCAAGCACGACACACTGGCATTTGAGACAGCACTTAGGACCTCGAGAGCAATCCAGGGATCCCTCTGTCTCCTCGACATGGAGCCGGACACTGCTGCTGCAGCTGATCAGGCAAGTAGCCATGCACGAGACCAGGTGAGACGAAGCCTGTCTCCTCCCTGGGAACCTCAAGGGAGCCCCCAAGACCTAGGTCAGGATGGTCCAGGGAAGCTCAGGCACTGGTCTCAGCACAAATCGAGCACAGGGCACCCAGAAACGATTGGGGAGGAATCCCCAAAAGTGACTGGCAATTGGCACGGAGACTGTCCTCTCCTGAGACCACAGGGGCGCGTCCCTGGGCTCCCCATCATAACTCGAGAAACCCCCCTGCACCTTGATAAGCACCAGAAGCATCTCCCTGGCAAGCGGGGTGAGGGCCTTATCTGGTCCAAAGTCACGTGGGAAATCACCCCTTCCCTTTTGGACCTCGAAGGGCTTCTTCACTCTCATGCTGTGACACAAGGAGTTCCCCGCCACAGCTGTCACACCCAAGAGGAACACCAGTGGACCAACTATGATTCAAGAGGAGCCCAGTTTGCCCCTTCTAAGCTCTACATGATAGTCCCTTTTCCTGCTCCTTAATATAAGATGTCTTGGGGTTTCCATCACATCCCAAAAGGAGGTGCTCACAGTAGGAAAGTCGGGAGTAGCATCTGGGGTTCGGCCACATTTCTCCAAGACCCCCAAACGCCGTGTTCATTGCAGATGAACCTGTCTGCCCTGCACTGCCTTGACTGTCATTCGGAGGCTCGACGCCTGAAACACCTGCACTTGTGACAGCATTTTGGGCCTCAAAGGCAAGCCGCAGATCCCTGTGTCCGCTCGACATGGAGCCTAACACTGCTGCTGCACCTGGTCAGGCAAGTAGCCGTACACGTGTCCAGGCGGGATGAGGCCTGTCTCCTATGTGGGGTCCTCATGGGTACACCAAGACCTAGGTCAGGACGGTCGAGGAAAGCTCAGACTCCGGCCTCAGCACAAGTCAAGGACGGAGCACCGAGACGATGAGGGAAGAATCCCCAGAGGTGCCTGGCAACTGGCAATGAGATTGTCCAATCCTGAGTGCACAGGGTCGAGTCCCTGGGTTCCCCATTGAAAGACGAAAGAACCCCACCACAACTTGAGAAAAACCAAAAGATTCTGCCTGCAAGTGTAGTGAGGACCTCGTCTGCTGTGGCGTCTCGGGGGAAAGAACCTCTTCTCTCTTAGACCTCAAGAGTGTCGTTCACCTTCTTGCTGTAACCCAAGAAGTTTCTCTGACCGCCCGTCCTCCCTCGAGGGGACACTGAGGGTCCTGCCAAGAATGGAAAGGAGCCCCAGTATCCCTACTGAGCACCAAAGGAGTGTCCCTTTCCTGTTCCATCGGAAAAAGGTTCCCAGCACTTCCCTCACATCCCAACAGGAGACACTGGATCCAGGACTGTTGGGAGCAGTTTCAGGGGTCTTGCCACCATTCCCCAAGACCCCCAAATACCTCGTTCACTCCAGATGAACCTGACTGCCCTGCACTGGGTCGACTGTCACCCGGAGGCTCGAAGCCTGACACAATGGCACGTGTGACAGACCTGGATTGTACCTCGGGGTCAAGTCACAGATCCTGTGTGCACTCGATGGGGAACCTTTCACAGCTGTTGCAGCTGCAGAACAAGCACAAGTGTACGTCTCCAGGGAAGACGAGGCCTGACTTACCTGTGGGGGCCCCATGGCAACCCCAATATTTATGTCAACATGGGCGAGGAAAGCTCAGGTACCAGCTTCAGGACCAGACGAGGACTGAGGACTCGGCGATGACTAGGGAGGAATCCCCAAAAGCGCATGGCAACTGGCAAGAAGACTGACATCTCCTGACGCCACAGAGGAGGTTCCATGGCCTCCCCACCGTAACTCCAGGAACCCCGCCACAACTCGAGAAATAACAGAAGCTTCTCCCTTGCAAGCGGAGTGAGGCCCTTATCCACTGTGGCATCTCTGGGGAAATCACTCCTTCCCTCTTGGACCTCTAAGGGGTCTTTCTCCCGCTTGCTGTGACCCAGGAATTTCCCCGCCATACCAGTCTCAACTCGAGAGGAACAACAAGAGACCGGCTGCCACTCAACAGAGTCCTGTTTGCACATGCTTCCTGTTTGCACCTGCTGACCTCCAGATGATCATTACTTTCCTGCCCCTTAGGAAAATGATTCCTGGAGTTTCGCTCGAATACCAAGAGGATGTGATCGCAACAGAAATGTCGGGAGGAGCATTAGGGGTTCGGCCACCATTCACCAAGACCCCCAAATGCCTTGTCCACTGCACATGAACTTGACAGCCCAGCACTGCCTTGACTGTCACCCGGAGGCTCGACTCGACACCGTGGCACGTGTGACAACTCTGAACCTCAAAAGCAAGCCACAGATCCCTCTGTCTGCTCGACATGAAGCCTGACGCTGTTGCTGCAGCTCGTCAGGCAGGTAGCCGTGTCCATGTCTAGGTGAGACGAAGTCTGTCTCCTCTGTGGGAGCCTCAGGGGAACACCAAGTCCTAGGTCAGGATGGTTGAGGGAAGCTAAGGCACTGGCCTCAGCAAAAGTCGAGGACAGGGCACCCAGAGACGATTGGAGAGGAATCCCCAGAGGTGACTGGCAACGGGCACGGAGACTGTCCTCTCCTGAAGCCACAGGGGTGCGTCCCTGGGCTCTGTGTCATAACTCGAGAAACCCGGCCGCAACTCGAGAAACATCAAAAACTTCTCCCTTGTTAGCGGGGTGAGGCCCTTATCTGATCCGGCGTCTCATGTGAAATCACCCCTTCCCTCGTGGACCTCGAAGGGCTCCTTCACTCCCTTGCTGAGACACAAGGAGTTCCCCGCCACAACCGTCGCAACCCAAAGGAAAACCAATGGACCCGCTGAGACTCAAAAGGAGCCCAGTTTGCTTCTGCTAAGCTCTAGATGATAGTCCCTTTTCCTGCTCCTTAGTCTAAAGTGTCCTGGGGCTTCCATTGCATCCCAAAAGGAGGTGCTCGCAGTAGGAAAGTCGGGAGGAGCATCTGAGTTTCGGCCACCAGTCTCCAAGACCCCCAATGCCTTTCCCACTACAGATGAACCTGTCTGCCCTGCACTGCCTTAACTGTCACCCAGAGGCTTCACGCCCGAAACACCTGCATGTGTGACAGCACTTTGGGACGCGAGGGCAAGCCACAGATCCCTGTGTCTGCTAGACATGGAGCCTGACATTGCTGCTGCAGCTGGTCAGGCAAGTAGCCATGCAGGTGTCCAGACGATAAGAGGCCTGTTTACTCTGTGGAGCCCACAGGGGTACACCAAGACCTAGGTCAGGAACGTCGAGTAAATCTCAGGCTCCCGCCTCAGCAAAAGTCGAGGACTGAGCACCGAGACGATTAAGGAAGAATCCCCAGAGGCGCCTGGCAACTGGAACGGAGACTGTCCCATTCTGAGTGCACAGGGGCGACTCCTTGGTTCCTCGTTGTAACTCGAGAGGACGCCACCACATCTTGAGAAAAACCAAAAGATTCTCTCCTGCAAACGGGGTGAGGACCTCGTCTGCTGTGGCGTCTCGGGGGAAAGAATCTCTTCTCTCTTGGACCTCCAGAGTGTCGTTCACCTTTTTGCTGTGACCCAAGAAGTTTCTCCCGCCGCCCGTCCTCACTCAAGGGGAACATCAAGTGTTCCGCCATGAAAGAAAAGGAGCCCCAGTACACTTGCTGAGCTCCAGATGAGGGTCCCTTTCCTGCTCTGTCGGGAAAGGCTTCCCGGCACTTCCCTCACATCCCAACAGGAGACAGTCGAACCAGGACTGTTGGGAGCTGCATCAGGGGTCTTGCCACCATTCGCCAAGACCCCCAAATACCTCGATCACTCCAGATGAACCTGACTGCCCTGCACTGGGTCGAGTGTCACCCAGAGGCTCAGAGCCTGACACACTGGCACGTGTGACAGACCTGGGTGTACCTGGAGGTCAAGTCACAGATTCCTGTGTCCACTAGACGGGGAGCATTTCACAGCGGCTGCAGCTGCAGAGGCAAGCGCAAGTGTACGTCTCCACGCAAGACGAGGCCTGATTTCCTGTGGGGGTTCCATGAGATCCCCAAGATTTATGTCAGCATTGGCGAGGAAAGCTCAGGTACCAGCTTCA
This sequence comes from Eudorcas thomsonii, assembly GCA_006408755.1. Classification (NCBI taxonomy): domain Eukaryota; kingdom Metazoa; phylum Chordata; class Mammalia; order Artiodactyla; family Bovidae; genus Eudorcas; species Eudorcas thomsonii. The sequence goes on from SJYE01001980.1 coordinate 369,429, forward strand.
GAACCAGATGAGGACTGAGGACTCGGCGATGACTGGGGAGGAATCCTCAAATGCCAATGGCAACTGGCAAGAAGACTGGCCTCTCCTGTGTCCACAGGATCGGGTCCATGGACTCCCCGTCATAACTCGAGAAACCCGCCACAACTCGAGAAATACCAGAAGCTTCTCCCTTGCAGGTGGGGTGAGGCCCTGATCCACTGCGGCATCCCTGGGGAAATCAATCTTTCCCTCTTGCTCCAAGAAGAGCTCACCCCCCCCTTGATGTGACCCAGCAATTTCCTCGCACTACCGGTCCCCACTCGAGAGGAAAAATAAGGGATTCACTGTATCTCAACAGAGCCCTGTTTACCCCTGATAAGCTCCAGATGATCGTACCTTTTCCTGCCCCTTACAGAAAGGTTCCCTGGAGACTCGCTCGAATACCAATGGGAGGTGCTCGCAACAGGAAAGTCGGGAGGAGCATCAGGCGTTCGGCCACGGTTCACCAAGATCCCCAAATGCCTTGTCCACTGCAGATCAACTTGACAGCCCTGCACTGCCTTGACTGTCACCCCGAGCCCCGAAGCACGACAAACTGGCACGTGTGACAGCACTTTGGACATCGAGAGCAAGCCACAGATCCCTCTGTCCACTCGACATGGAGCCTGACACTGCTGCTGCAGCTTGCCAGGCAAGAAGTCCAGTACGTGTCCAAGTGAGGCGATGCCTGTTTTCTCGGTTGAAGCCTCAGGGGAACCCCAAGACCTAGGTCAGGATGGTCGTGGGAAGCTCAGGCACTGGCCTCAGCACAATTCGAGGACAGGGCCCCCAGAGACGATTGGATAGGAATCCCCAGAAGTGACTGGCAACTGGCACGGAGAATGTCCTCTCCTGAGGCCACCAGGGCATATCTCTTTGCTCCCTGTCGTAACTCGAGAAACCCCGACCTTATCGAGAAACACCAGGAGCTTCTCACTTGCAAGTGTGGTGAGGCCCTTATCTGATCTGGCGTCTCGTGGGAAATCACCCCTTCCCTCTGGGACCTCGGAGGGCTCCTTCACTCCCTTGCTGTGACACAAGGAGTTCCCGGCCACAGCCGTCGCACCCAAGAAGAATCCCAATGGACCCGCTGCGACTCAAGAGGAGCCCAGTTTGCCCCTGCTAATCTCTAGATGATAATTCATTTTCCTGCTCGTTATTCTAAAGTGTCCTGGGCTTCTGTCGCACCCCAAAAGGAAGTGCTCGCTGTAGGAAAGTCGGGAGGAGCATCTGGGGTTCGGCCACCATTCTCCAAGACCACAAAATGCCTTGTCCACTGCAGATGAACCTGTCTGCCCTGCACTGCCTTGACTTTCATCTGGAGGCTCGACCCCCGAAACACCTGCAAGTGTGACAGCACTTTGGGCCTCGAGGGCTAGCCACAGATCCCTGTTTCTGCTCGACATGGAGCCTGACACTGCTGCTGCAGCTGGTCAGGCAAGTAGCTGTGCATGTGTCCAGGTGAGACGAGGCCTGACTCCTCTATGGGGCCCTCAGGTGTACACCAAGATCTAGGTGAGGACGTTAGAGGAATGCTCAGGCTCACGCCTCAGCAAAAGTCGAGGAGTGAGCACCGAGACGATTAAGGAAGAATCGCCAGAGGTGCTTGGCAACTGACACGGAGACTGTTCAATCCTGAGTGCACAGGGGCGAGTCCCTGTGTTCCCCATTGTAACTCGAGAGGACCCCGCCACAACTTGAGAAAAACCGAAAGATTCTCCACTTCACGCGTGGTGAGGACCTCGTCTTCTGTGGTGTCTCGGGGGAAAGAACCGCTTCTCTCTTGGACCTCCAAAGTGTCGTTCACCTCCTTGCTCTGACCCAAGAAGTTTCTCGCGTTGCCTGTCCTCACTTTAGGGGAACACTGAGGGTCCCGCCTTGAATGGAAAGGAGCGCCTGTATCCCTGCTGACCTCCAGATGAGGATCCCTTTCCTACTCTGTCGGGAAAGTGTTCCCAGCACTTTCCTCACATCCCAACATGGGACACTCGAACCAGGACTGTCGGGAGAAGCATCTGGGAACTTTCCACCATTCCCCAACACCCAAATACCTCTTTCACTCCTGATGAACCTGACTTCCCTGCACTGTCTTGACTGTCACCCCGAGGCTCGAAGCCTGACACAGTGGCACGTGTGACTGACCCGGATGGTACCTCGAGGTCAAGTCACAGATCCCTGTGTCCAATCGACGGGGAGGCTTTCACAGATGCTGCAATGCAGAGGCAAGCGCAAATGTACTTCTCCATGGAATACAAGGCATGACTTTACCTTGGGATCTCCATGGGAACCCCAAGATTTATGTCAGCATGTGCGAGGTAAGTTCAGGTATCAGCATTAGCACTAGACGAGGAATGAGGACCCGGCGATGCCTGGGGACGAATCCCGAAAGGCGCATGGCAACTGGCAAGAAGAATGGCCTCTCCTGAGGCCACAGGGGCAAGTCTATGGGCTCCCAATCCTAACTCGAGAAACTCCACCACAACTTGAGAAATACCAGAAACTTCTCCCTTGCAAGTGGGGTGAGGCCCTTATGCACTAGAGCATCTCTTGGGATATCACTCCTTCCATCTTGGACCTCGAAAGGCGCTTTCACCTCCTTGCTAGGACCCAGGAATATTCCCAACCTACCGGTCTCAACTCGAGAGGAACAACAAGGATCCGCTGCGACTCAACAGAGCCCTGTTTGCACATGTTAAGCTCCAGATGATCGTCCCCTTTCCTGCTCCTTAGAGAAACGTTCTCTGGAGTTTCGCTCGAATACCAAGAGGAGGTGCTCACAACAGGAAAGTTGGTGGGAGCATCAGGGCTTCTTCCACCATTCACCAAGACGCCCAAATGCCTTGTCCAATGCAGATGAACTTGACAGCCCCGCACTGCCTTGCCTATCAACCCAAGGCTCAACGCACGACACACTGGCAGGTGTGACAGCACCTTGGACCTCGAGAGCTCGCCACAGATCCCTCTGTCCGCTCGATATGGAGCCTTATACTGCTGCTGCAGCTGGTCAGGCAAGTAGCCTTGCACGTGTCCAGGTGAGACGAAGCCTCTCTCCTCTGTGGGAACCTCAGGGGTATCCCCAAGACCTAGGTCAGGACCGTCGAGGTAAGCTCAGGCACTGGCCTCAGCACAAGTGCTGGACTGGGCACCCAGAGACGATTGGGGAGGAATTCCCAGAGGTGACTGGCAACTGGCACGGAAACTGTCCTCTCCTGAGGCCACAGGGTTGCATCCCTGGGCTCCCCGTCATAACTCAAGAAACCCCAACGCAACTCCAGAAATACCAGAAGCTTCTCCCTTGCAAGTGGGGTGATGCCCTTCTCTGATCCGGCGTCTCCTGGGAAATCAACCCCTTCCCTCTTGCACCTCGAAGGGCTCTTTCACTTCCTTGCTGTGACACAAGCAGTTCCTGGCCACAACCGTCACACCCAAGAGGTACCACAGTGGACCCGCTGCGACTCAAGAGGAGCCAAGTTTGCCCCTGTTAAGCCCTAGATGAAAGTCCCTTTTCCTTCTCCTTAATATAAGGTGTCCTGGGGCTTCCATCGGCTCCCAAAAGAAGGTGTTCACAGTAGGAAAGTCGGGAGTAGCATCTGGGGTTTGGCCACGATTCCCCAAGACCCCCAAATACCTTTCCTACTGCAGGTGAACCTATCTGACCTGCACTGCCTTGACTGTCACCCCGAGGCTCGACGCCCGAAACAGCTGCAAGTGCGACAGCACTTTGGGCTTCTAGGGCAAGCCACAGATCCCTGTGTCCACTGGACATGGAGCCTGACACTGCTGCAGCAGCTGGTCAGGCAAGTAGCCGTGCACGTGTCCAGGTGGGACGAGGCCTGTCTCCTCTGTGGGGCCCTCAGGGGTACACCAAGACCTACGTCAGGACCCTCGAGGAAAGCTAAGGATCCGGCCTCAGCAAAAGTCGAGGACTGAGCACCGAGATGTTAGGGGAAGAATCCTCAGAGGCGCCTGGCAACTGGCACGGAGACTGTCCAATCTTGAGTGCACAGGGGCGAATCTCTGCATTCCCAGTTGTAAATCGAGGGGACCCCGCCACATCTTGAGAAAAACCAAAAGTTCTACCCTGCCAGCCGGTTGAAGATCTCGTCTGCTGTGGCGTTTCGGGGGAAAGAACCTCTTCTCTCTTGGACCTCCAGAGTGTCGTTCACCTTTTTGCTGTTAACCAGGAAGTTTCTCTCGCCGCCCGTCCTCATTCGAGGGGAACACCGAGGGTCACGCCATGAATGTAAATGAGCCCCAGTATCCCTGCTGAGCTCCAGATGATAGGCCCTTTCCTGCTCTGTCGGGAAAGGGTTCCCAGCACTTCCCTCACGTCTCAACTGGAGACAGTCGAACCAGGACTGTCGGGAGCAGCATCAGGGGTCTTGCCACCATTCGCCAAGACCCCCAAATATCTGGTTCACTCCAGATGAACCTGACTGTCCTGCACTGGGTCGACTGTCACCCCGAGGCTCGAAGCCTGACACACTGGCACGTGTGACAGACCTAGGTGGTACTTCTTGGTCAAGTCACAGATTCCTGTGTCCAGTCGTCGGGGAGCCTTTCACAGCTGCTGCAGCTGCACAGGCAAGAGCAAGTGAACGTCTCCAGGCAAGACAAAGCCCTACTTTCCTGTGGGGGCTCCATGTGAACCCCAAGATTTATGTCAGCATGGGCGAGGAAAGCTCAGGTATCAGCTTCAGCCCCAGATGAGGACTGAGGACTCGTCCATGACGGGGGAGGAATTCCCAAAGGTGCATGGCAACTTGCAAGAAGACTGGCCTATACTGAGGCCACACGGGCGGGTCCATTGACTCCCCTTCGTAACTCGAGGAACCCTGCCGCAACTCAAGAAATACCAGAAGCTTCCACCTTGCAAGTGGGGTGAGGCCCTTATGCACAGCGGCATCTCTGTGGAAATCACTCCTGCACTCCTGGACCTCGGAGGGCCCTTTCACGCCCTTGCTGTGACCCAGTAATTTACCCCCCTACCCGTCTCAACTAAAGAAGAACAAGTAGGGACCTGCTGCGACTCAACAGATCCCTGTTTGTCCCTGCTAAGCTCCAGATGATCATCCCTTTTCCTGGCCCTTAGGGAAATGTTCCCTGGAGCTTTACTCAAATACCAAGATGAGGTGCTCGCAACAGGAATGTTGGGACGAATATCAGGGGTTCGGCCACCATTTGTCAGGACCCGCAAATGCCTTGTCCACTGCACATAAACTTGACAGCCCCGCCCTGCCTTGACTGTCACCCCGAGGCTCGACACACGACACACTGGCACGTGTGACCGCACTTTGGACCTGGAGAGCAAGCCACAGATCCCCCTGTCCGCTCGACATGGAGCCGGACACTATTGCTGCAGCTGGTCAGGCAAGTAGCCGTGCACGTGTCCAGGTGAGATGAAGCCTGTCTCCTCTGTGGGAGCCTCAGGGGAACCACAAGACCTAGTTCAGGACGATTGAGGGAAGCTCAGGCACTGGCCTCAGCACAAGTCGAGGACACGGCACCCATTGACGATTGGAGAGGAATCCCCAGAGGTGACTGGCAACTGGCTTGGTTAGTGTCCTCTCCTGAACCAAGAGGGGCTCGTTTCTGGGTTCCCCGTTGTAACTCTAGAAACTTCAACGCAACTCCGAAAACACCAGAAGCTTCTCCCTTACACAAGGGGTGAGGCCCTTTTTCATTCCAGCGTCTCTTGGGAAATCACACCTTCCCTCTTGGACGAGATCTCGATGGGCTCCTTCAATCCCTTGCTTGACACAAGGAGTTCTCGGCCAAAAACGTCACATCAAGTGGAACCCCAGTGGACCTGCTGCGACTCAAGAGGAGCCCAGTTTTCCCCTGCTAAGCTCTAGATGATAGTCCATTTTCCTGCTACTTAGTCTAAGGTGTCCTGGGGCTTCTGTCGCATCGCAAGATAAGGGGCTCGCAGTATGAAACTCGGGAAAAACATCTGGGCTTCGGCCACCATTCTCCAAGACCCCCAAATGCCTTGTCCACTGAAGATGAACCTGTCTGCCCTGCACTGCCTTGACTGTCACCCTGAGGCTCAACGCCCGAAACAACTGCTCTTGTGCAGCATTTTGGGCCTCGAGCCCAAGCCACAGATCCCTGTGTTTGCTCGACATGGAGCCTGAGACTCTGCTGCAGCTTGTAAGGGAAGCAGCCGTGCACGTGTCCAGGCGAGATGAGGCCTGTCTCCTCTGTGGGGCCTTCAGGGGTACACCAAGACCTAGGTCAGGATGGTCGAGGAAAGCTCAGGCTCTGGCCTCAGCAAAAGTCAAGGACTGAGCACCGAGACGATGAGGGAAGTATCCCCAGAGGCGCCTGGCAACTGGTACTGAGACTGTCCAATCCTGAGTGCACAGGGTCGAGTCCCTGGGTTCCCCATTGTAACTCGAGAGGACCCCATCACAACTTGAGGAAAACCAAAAGATTCTCCCCTGCAAGCGGGGTGAGGACCTCGTCTGCTGTGGTGTCTCGGGGGAAAGAACCTCTTCTCTCTTTGACCTCCAAAATGTCGTTCACCATCTTGCTGTGACCCAAGAAGTTTCTCGCCCGACCAGTCCTCACTCGAGAGGAACCCCAAGGGTCCTGCCAAGATGAAATGGAGCCCCATTATCCCCTGATGAGCTCCAGATGATGGTCCCTTTCCTGCTCTGTCGGGAAAGGGTTTCCAGTTCTCTGCTCACATCCCAACAGGATACACAAGAACCAGGAGAGTCCAGAGGATCATCAGGGATCTTGCCAAAATTCCAAAGACCACGAAATACCTCATTCACTCCAGATGAACCTGACTGCTCTGCAATGAGTCAACTGTCACCCCAATGCTCGAAGCCTGACACACTGTCATGAGTGACAGCCCTGGGTAGTACCACGAGGTCAAGTCACATATCCCTGTGTTCACTCGACGGGGAGCCTTACACTGCTGCTGCAGCTGCAGAGGCAAGCGGCAGTGCACATCTCCAAATGAAACGAGGCCTGACTCCCCTGTGGGGGCCCCATGGGTATCCAAGATTTAGTTTAGCATGAGCGAGGAAAGCCCATGTACCGACTTCAGCACCAGAGGAGGACAGAGAACCCGTCGATGACTAGGGAGGAATCCCCAATGGCGCATGGCAAGTGACACAGACACTCGCCTCTCCTGAGTCCACAGGGGCAGGTCCATGGGCTCCCCATTGTAACTCGAGAAACACTGCTGCAACTCGAGAAAAACCAGAAGAATCTCCCTTGCAAGCGGCTTTAAGCCCTGATCTGCTGCAGCATCTTAGGGGAACTCACTCCTTCCCTCCTGGACCTCGAAGGTCTTTTTCACCCCCTTGCAGTGACCCAAGAAGTTCCCCGCCCCACCCATCTCAACTCGAGAGGAACCCCAAGGGACCCAATGTGACTCAAGAGGAGCCTCGTTTGCTCCTTCTAATCTACAGATGATGGGCCCTTTTCCTGTTCCTTAGAGAAAGGTTTCCTAGGGCTTCCCTCGCATCCCAATAGGAGGTGCTCACACCAGGAAAGACGCGAGGAGCATCAGGGTTTGGGCCATCATTCCCCAAGACCACCAAATTATTTGTCCACTGCGGCTGAACCTGACTGCCCCTGAACTGCCTTGACTGTCACGGTGAGGCTCGCGCCCCTGACACACTGGAATCAGTGACAGCACATTGGACCTCGAGGTCAAGCCAGAGATCCCTGTGTCCGCTAGACAGGGAGCCTGACACTGCTCCTGCAGCTGGTCAGATAATTAGACGTGCACGTGTCCAGGTGAGACAAGGCCGGTCTCCTCTGTGGGGGCCACAGGGTACCCCAAGGCCTAGATCAGGATGGTCGACAAAACCTCAGGCTGCTGCCGCAGCACAAGTCAAGGACTGAGCACACTGAGATGATTGTTGAAATATCACCAGAGGTGCCTGGCAACATGCACGGAAACTGGCCTCTCATGAGGCCACAGGGGCGAGTCCCTGGGGTCCTCGTCATAACTAGAGAGGAACTCAACAAAAATTGGGAAGAACCAAAAGATTCTCCAATGCAAGCGGGGAGAGGACCTGGTCCGCTCTGGCACCTCGGGAGAAATCACCCCTTCTCACTTGGACCTCAAAACAGTCATTCTCCTTATTGCTGTGATCCACGAAATTCCCCGCCCCACCCGTCTCAACTCGAGAGGAACAACAAGGGATCCGCTGCAACTCAACAGAGCCCTGTTTTCCTCTGCTAAGCACTAGGTGATCCGCGCTTTTCCTGCCCCTTAGGGAAATGTTCCCTGGGGCTTTGCTCGAACACCAAAAGGAGGTGCTCCCAACAGGAAAGTCGGGAAGAGCATCAGACTTTGGGCCACCATTCCCCAAGTACCCCAAATGCCTTGTCCACTGCAGATGAACTTTACAGCCCTGCACAGCCTTGACTGTCACCCCGAGGCTCAACACACGACACATTGATATGTGTGACAGCACTTTGGACCTCAAGGGCAAGCCACAGATCCCTGTGTCCGCTCGACATGGAGCCTACACTGCTGCTGCAGCTGGTCAGGCAAGTAGCCGTGCACGTGTCCAGGTGAGACGAAGCCTGTCTCCACTGTGGGAGCCTCAGTGGAACCCCAAGACCTAGGTCAGGACGGTCGAAGAAATCTCAGGTTCAGGCCACAGCACAAGTCAAAGACTGAGCACTGAGACGACTGGGGAGTAATCCCCAGAGGCGCCAGGCAACTCGCATGGAGAGTGGATTCTTCTGAGGCCACAGGGACGAGTCCCTGGGGTCACCATCGTGATTCGAGAAGATCCCGCCACAACTTAATATAAAACAAAATATTCTCCCTTGCAAGCGGGGTGAGGACCTTATCCACTGTTGCATCTTGATGGAAATCTCACATTCTCTTTTAAAGCACAAGATAGTCTTTCCCCTTCTTTCTGTGACCCAAGAAGTTCCCGCCCCACCTGTCTTCACTAGAGAGGAACACCGAGTGTCCCGCCAAGAATGAAAAGGAGCCTTGTTATCCTCTGCTGAGATCCACATTTGGGTCCGCTTGACATGGAGCCTGATAGAGCAGGAAAGGGTTTCCAGCGCTCCTGTCACATACCAACAAGAGACACTCGCACCAGGACAGTCGGCAGGAACATCAGGGTTCTTGCCACCATTCCCCAAGATCCCCAAATACCTCGTTCACTCCAGATGAACCTGACGGCCCTGCACTCTGTATATTGTCACCCAGAGGCTCGAAGATACACACACTGGCCCATGTGAAAGCCCTGGGTAATACCTCGAGTTCAAGTCACAGATAGTTGTGTCCACTCGACGGGTAGCCTTACACTGCTGTTGCAGCTTTGGAGGCAATCGGCAGCGCACGTCTCCAGGAGAGCCGAGACCTGACTCCCCTGTGAGGGCTCCATGGGTACTCCAAAATTTATGTCAGCATGGGCGAGGAAAGCTCAAGTACCAGCTTTAGCACCAGATGGGGACTGAAGACCAGGAGATGTCTGGGGAGGAATCCTCAAAGGCACATGGCAACTGGCACGGAGACTGGACTCTCCTGAGGCCATAGGGGCGGGTCCTGGGGCTTCCCGTCATAACTCCGGAAACCCCGCTCCACCTAGAAAAAAACCAGAAGCTTCTCCATTGCAAGCAAGGTGAGGCCGTTATCCGCTTCGGCATCTCAGGGGAAATCACCAATTCCCTCTTGGACTGGGAAGAGCTCCTTCACTCACTTGCTGTGACCCAAGAAGTTACCCACCCTACACATCTAAACTTGGGAGGAAGCCCAAGGAACCCGCTGCGACTGGAGAGGAGCCCCGTTTGGCTCTTCTAAGCTCCAGATGATTGTCGCTTTTCCTGCTCCTTAGGGAGATGATATCTGGGGATTCCCTCACATCCCAAGAGGAGGTGCTCACACAAGGGAAGACGGGAGGAGCATCAGGGGTTGGGCCACCATTTCCAAGACACCCAAATACCTTGTCCACTGCACATGAACCTGACTGACCTGCACTGCCTTGACTGTCACCCCGAGGATCGACGCCAGACACACTGGCACTTGTGACAGCACATTGGACTTCGAGGGCAAGCCACAGATTCCTGTGTCCGCTCGACGTGGAGCCCGACACTGCTGCTGCAGCTGGTCAGGCAAGTAGTGTGGACGTGTCCAAGCGAGACGAGACCTGACTCCTCTGTGTGGGGCTCAGAGTAACCCAAGACCTAGGTCAGGACGGTCGAGCAAAGTGAGGCTCAGGCCTGAGCACAAATTGAGGACTGAGCACTCTGAAACAATTGGGGAGGATCCCCAGACGTGCCTAGGAACTGGCACGGAGACTGGCCTCTCCTGGGTCACAGGGGCAAGTATCTTGTGTCCCCGTTGTAACACAATAAGACCCTCCCACACGTTGAGAAAAACCAAAAGATTCTCTCCTGCAAGCGAATGAAGACCTTGTCCGCAGTGGCGTCTCTGGGGAAATCACTCCTTCTCTCATGGAACTCAAAAGGGTCATTCACCTTCTTACTGTGAGCCAAGAAGTTCCCTTACCCACCTGTCGGCACATGAGAGAAACACCGAGGGTCCCGGAAAGAATTAAATGAAGCTCTGTTTTCCCCTGCTAAGCTCCAAATGAGGGTACCTTTCCTACTCTGTTGGAAAGGGGTTCGCAGTGCTCCCCTCTCATCCCAAAAGGAGACAGTGGCACCAGGACAGTCGGGAGGAGCATCAGGAGTCTTGCCACCATTCCAAAGACCGCCAAATACCTCATTCACTCCAGATGAAACTGACAACCCTGCACTGCGTCGACTGTCACCCCGAGGCTCAAAGCCTGACACACTGGCTCAGGTGAAAGCCCTGGGTATTAACTCGATGTCAAGTCACAGATCCCTGTGTCCACTCGATGGGGACCTTGACACAGCCACTGCAGCTGCAAAAGTAAGTGGCAGTACACATCTCCAGGCGAGACGAGGCCTGCATCCTCCGTGGGGGCTCCATGGGAACCCCAGGATTCATATCAGCATGGGCGAGGAAAGCTCATGTACGGCCTTCAGCACCAGACGAGGACTGAGGACCCAGTGATGACGGGGGAGGAATCCCCAAAGACGCATGCAACTGGCAGGGAAACTGGCCTCTGCTGAGGCCACAGGGGCGTTTACATAGGCTCCCCGTCATTACTCGAGGAACCCTCCCCCCGCAACTCGAGAAAAATCAGAAGCTTCACCCCTGTGAATGGGGTGAGGCCCTTATCCACTGCGGCTACTCGGAGATACTTACCCCGTCCCTCTTGGACCTTGAGGGGCTCCTTCACCGGCTTGCTGAGACCCAAGAAGTTGCCCGCCCCACCCCTTCTCAACTCCAGAGGAACGCGAAGGGACCCGCTGAGACTCAAGAGGAGCCCCATTTGCCCCTGCTATGCTACAGATGATGGTTCCGTTTTCTGCTCGGTAGGGAAAGGTTTCCTGGGTCTTCCGTCGCATCCCAAGAGGAGATCCTCCCACCAGGAAAGTCGGAAGGAGCATCAGGGTTTGCGCCACAATTCCCCAAGGCTGCAAATTGCCTTGTCCACTGTAGATGAACCTGACTGATCTGCACTTCCTTTACCATCACTCCAAGGCTCAACACCTTACACATTGGCACGTGTTACAGCCCAGGGTAGGACCTCGAGGAAAAGCCACAGATGCCTGTGTCCGCTCGACATGGAGCGTGCCACTGCTGCTGCAGCTGGTCAGGCAAGTTGCCATGCACGTGTCCAGGCGAGATGAGGCCTGTCTCCTAAGTGGGGACCTCAGGGGTACCCCAAGACCTAGGTCAGGACGGTCCAGGAAAGCTCAGGCTCCGGCCTCATCACCAGTCGAAAACTGAACACCCTGACACGATTAGGGAGGAATCCCCAGAGGTGACTGGCAAATGGCACGCAGACTGTCCTCTCCTGAGGCCCCAGGGGCACATCCCTGGGCTCCCCGTCATAACTCATGAAACCCCGCTGCAACTCAAGAAACACCAGAAGCTTCTCCCTTGCAAGCAGGGTGAGGCCCTTTTCCCATCCAGCGTCTCATGGGAAATCACCTCTTCCCTCTTGGACCTCGAAGGGCTCCTTCACTGCCTTGCTGTGACACAAGGAGTTCCCGGCCACAACCGTACCACCAAGAGGAACCCCAATGGACCCACTGCGATTCAAGAGGAGCCAAGTTTGCACCTGCTAAGATCTACATGATAGTCCATTTTCCTGCTCCTTAGTATCAGGTGTTCTGGGGCTTCTGTCGCATCCCCAAGGAGGTGCTTGCAGTAGGAAAGTTGGAAGGAGCATCTGGGGTTCGGCCACCATTCTCCAAGTCCCCCAAATGCCTTGTCCACTGCAGATGAACTTGTCTGCCCTGTTCTACCTTGACTGTCACCCCGAGGCTAGATGTCTGAAACACCTGCACGTGTGACAACAATTTGGGCCTCGAGGGAAAGCCATAGATCCCTGTTTCCGCTCGACATGGAGCCTGCCACTACTGCTTCAGCTGGTCAGGCAAGTAGCTGTGCACGTCTAAAGGCGAGACGAGGCCTGTCTCCTAAGTGAGTGCCACTGGAGTACCCCAAGGCTTAAGTCAGGATGGTCGAAGTAAGCTCAGGCACCAGCCTCAGCCCAAGTCGAGTACTGAGCACCCTGAGATGATCGGGGAGGAATTCCCAGAGGTACCTGGCAACTGGCACGGAGACTGGCCTCTCCAGAGGCTACAGGGGCGAATTCCTGGCCTCCCCTTCGTAACTCGAGAGGACTCCACAACAACTTGAGAAAAACCAAAGATTCTGCCCTGCAAAAGTGGTGGGGACCTTGTCAGCTCTGGCGTCTCGGGGGAAATCACACCTTCTCTATTTGACCTCAAAATGATCGTTCACCTGCTTGCTGTGAACCAGGAAGTTCCCCGCCACACCCGTTCACCTCAAAAGGAACACCGAGTGTCCTGCCAAAAATGAAAAGGAACCGTTATCCCCTGCTGAGCTCCTGATGATGGTCCCTTTCCTGCTCTGTTGGGAAAGGATTCTCAGCGCTCTCCTCTCATACCAACAAGAAACACTGGCACCAGTACAGTCGGGAGAGGCATCAGGGATATTGCCACACTTCCCTAAAACCCCCAAATACCTCGTTGACTCCAGATGAACCTGACTGCCCTGCACCTCGTTGGCTGTCACCCCGAGGCTCCAATCGTGACACCCTGGCACATGTGACATCCCTGGTTAGGACCTCGAGGGCAAGTTACAGATCCCCGTTTCCACTTGATGGTGAGCCTTACACTGCTGCTTTAGCTGCGGAGGCAAGCGGCAGTGCACATTTCCAGGCGAGACGAGGCCAGAAGCATGATTCTCCCTGCAAGAGAGTTGAGGATCTTGTCCGCTGTCGACTCAGGAGAAATCACTCCTTCTCACTTGGACCTCAAAGGGCTTTTTCACCCCCTTGCTGTGACCCAAGAAGTTCCCCGCCACAACCATCTCAACTCTAGAGGAACCAAAAAGGACCCGCTGTGACTCAAGAGAATCCCCTTTTGCCTCTTTTAAGCTACAGAAGATGGTCCCTTTTCTGGCTCCTAAGGTAAAGGTTTCCAGGGGCCTCCCTCGCATCCCAATAGGAGGTGATCACACCAGGAAAGTCAGGAGCAGCATCAGGATTTGGGTTATCATTCCCCAAGACCCCCAAATACCTTGTCCACTGCAGATGAACCTAAGTGTCCAGCACTGCCTTGACTGTTAGGGAGAAGCTCGACCCCAGACACCCTGGAACGTGTGATAGCATATTGGACCTCGAGGTCAAGCCAGAGATCCCTGTGACCGCTTGACATGGAGCCTGACACTGCTGCTGCAGCTGTTCAGACATGTAGCCGTGCATGTGTCCAGGCGAGACGAGGCCTGTCTTCTCTGTGGGGGCCTCAGTGGTACCTCAAGACCTAGGTCAGGAAGGTCGAGGAAAGCTCAGGCTTTGGCCTCAGCACAACTCGAAGACTGAGCACCGAAACGATTAGGGAAGAATTCGCAGAGGCACCTGGCAACTGGCACAGAGAATGTCCAAACCTGAGGCCCAGGGGCGAGTCCCTGGGTTCCCCGTTGCAACTCGAGAGGCCCGGACTCAACTTGAGATAGACCAAATGATACTCGCCTACAAGCGTGGTGAGGCCCTTATCTGCTGTGGCGTCTCGAGGGAAATCACCCCTTCCTTCTTAGACCTCAAATGGCTCCTATATCCCCTTGCTGTGACACAAGGAGTTCCCCGTTCCTACCATCTCAACTGGAGAGGAACCCCAAGGGAATGACTGCAACTCAAGAGGAGCCCCTTTTGCCCCTGCCTAAATCCAGATAATGGTCCCTTTTCTGCTCTGTCGGGAAAGGGTTACCAGCGCTCCCCTCATATCCCAACAGGAAACACTGGCACCAGTACAGCACTTTGGAGCTCGAGAGCAAGCCACGGATCCCGCGGTCCGCTCGACATGGAGCCTGACACTTCGGCTGCAGCTGGTCAGCCACATAGCGGTGCACATGTCCAGGTTAGACGAAGCCTGGCTCCTATGTGGGATCCTCAAGGGGAGCCCCCAAGGCCTAGGTCAGGACGGTCAAGGGAAGCTGAGAAATGGGCCTCAGCACAAGCCGAAGACATGGCACCAAGAGACGATTGGGGAGGAATCCCCAGAGGTGACTGCCTACTGTACCAGAGGTTGTCCTTTCCTGAGGCCACAGGGGCTCATCCCTCAGCTCCCAGTCATAATTCGAGAAACCCCGTGCAACTCGAGAAACACCAGAAGCTTCTCCATTGCAAGCGAGGTGAGACCCTTATCTGATCAGGCGTCTCGTGGGAAATCACCCCTTCCCTCTTGGATTTCGAAGGGCTCCTTCACTCCCTTGCTGTGACACAAGTAGTTCCCAGCCACAAGCATCGTACCCAAGAGGAAACACAGTGGACCCCCTGTATCTCAAAAGGAGCCCAGTTTGCCGCTGCTAAGCTCCAGATGATAGTCCCTTTTCCTGCTCCTTAGTCTAAGGTGTCCTGGGGCTTCCGTCGCATCCCAAAAGCATGTGCTCACGGTAGGAATTCAGAAGGAACATCTGGGGTTCGGCCGCCCCACTCCAAGACCCACAAATGACTTGTCCACTGAGATGAACCTGTCAGTCCTGCACTGCCATGACTGTCACCCCGAGGATCGACGCCTGAAACACCTGCACGTGTGACAGCACTTTGGGCCTCGAGAGCAAGCCACAGATCCCTCTGTCCGCTCGACGTGGAGCCTGACACTGCTACAGCAGATGGTCAGGCAAGTACCGTGCACGTGTCCAGGCGAGAGAGGCCTGTCTCCTCTGTGGTGCCTTCAGAGGCACACCAAGTCCTAGGTCAGGACGGTCGAGGAAAGCTCAGGCTTCGGCCTCAGCACAAGTCGAGGACTGAGCACTGAGACGATTAGGGAAGAATCCCCAGAGGCGCCTGGCAACTGGCACGGAGATTGTCCAATCCCGAGTGAACAGGGGCGAGTCCCTCGGTTCCCCGTTGTAACTCAAGAGGACCCCGCCAGAACTTGAGAAAAACCCAAATATTCTCCCCTACAAGTGGTGCTGCGGACCTCATAGCTGTGGCGTCTCGGGGGAAAGAGCCTCTTCTCTCTTGGACCTCCAAAGTGTCGTTCACCTTCTTGCTGTGACCCAAGAAGTTTCTCATTCCACCCGTCATCCCTCGAGGGAAACACCCAGGGTCTCGCAATGAATGTAATTCAGCCCCAGTATCCCTGCTAAGCTCCAGATGACGGTCCCTTTCCAACTCTGTCGGGAAAGGTTTCCCAGCACTTCCTCACCTCCCAACAGGAGACACTCTAACCAAGACTGTCTGGAGCAGAATAAGGGGTCTTGCCACCATTTCCCAAGACCCCCAAATTCCTCGTTCACTCCAGGTGAACCTGACTGCCATGCACTGGATCGACTGTCACCCCGAGGATCGAAGCCTGACACACTTTCATGTGTGATAGACCTGGGTGGTACCTCGAGGTCAAGTAACAGATCCCTGTGTCCACTTGACGGGGAACCTTTCACAGGTGCTGCAGCTGCAGAGGCAAGTGCAAGTGTACATCTCCAGGCAAGACGAGGCCTGACTTTCCTATGGGGGTTCCATGGGATCCCCAAGATTTATGTCAGCATTGGCGAGGAAACCTCAGGTACCAGGTTCAGCACGAGACGAGGACTGAGGACTCTGCGTTGACTGGGGAGGAATCCTGAAAGGCACATGGCAACTGGCAAGAAGACTGGCCTCTCCTGAGGCCACAGTGGCGGGTCTATGGTGTCCCCGTCGTAATTCTAGAAACCCCACCGCAACTTGAGAAATACCAGAAGCTTCTCCATTGCAAGCGGGGTGAGGCACTTATCCACTGAGGCATCTCTGGGGAAATCACTTCTTCCCTCTTGGATCTTGAAGGGATCTTTCACCACCTTGCTGTGACCCAGGAATTTCCCCGCCCTACCCGTATCAACTCGAGAGGAACAGTAAGAGATCCGAGAGACTCAATAGAGCCCTGTTTGACCCTGCTAAGCTCCAGAAGATCATACCCTTTACTGCCCCTTAGAAAAAATTTCCCTGGAGCGTCGCTCGAATACCAAGAGGAGGTGCTCGCAACAGAAAAGTCGGGAGGAGGACCAGGGTTTCTGACACCTTTCACCAAGACCCCCCAAATGCCTTGTCCACTGCACATGAACTTGACAGAACCGCACTGCCTTGACTGTCATCCCGAGGCTCGACGCACGAAACCCTGGCACGTGTGACAGCACTTTAGACCTCGAGAGCAAGCCACAGATCGCTCTGTCCGCTCGACATGGAGCCTGACACTGCTAGTGCAGCTGGTCAGGCAAGTTGCCGTGCACATGTCCAGGTGAGACAAAGCCTGTCTCCTCTTTCGGATCCTCAGAGGAACTGCCTAGACCTAGGTCAGGACGGTGGACGAAAGCTCAGGAACTGTCCTCAGCACAAGTCAAGGACAGGGCACACTGGACGATTGGGTAGGAATCCTCAGAAGTGACTGGCAACTGGCATGGAGACGGTCCTCTCCCGAGGCCACAGGTGCTCATCTCTGGGCTCCCCATTGTAACTCGAGAAACCCTGCCACAACTCGAGAAATAGTAGAAGCTTCTCCCTTGCCAGCGGGGTGAGGCCCTTATCCACTGGGGCATCTCTGCAGAAATCAATCCTTCTCTCTTGGACCTCGAAGGGCTCTTTCACCCCCTTGCTGGGAACAAGGTATTTCCTCGCCCGATCCGTCTCAACCCGAGAGGAACAACAAGGGATCCCCTGTGACTCAACAGAGCCCTGTTTGCCCCTGCTAAGCTCCAGATGATCGTCCTCTTTCCTCCCCCTTAGGGAAAGGTTCCCTGGACCTTCGCTCGAATACCAGGAGGAGGCACTCACAACAGAAATGTCGGGAGGAGCATCAGGGTTTTGGCCACCATTCACAAAGACCTCCAAATGCCTTGTCCACTGCAGATGAAATTGACAGCCTTCCACTGCCTTAATCGTCACCCTGAGGCTTGACGCACGACACACTGGCACATGTGACCGCACTTTGGACCTCGAGAGCAAGCCACGGATCCCTCTGTCCACTCGACATGGAGACTGACACTGTGACTGCAGCTGGTCAGGCAAGTAGCGGTGCACATGTCCAGATGAGACGAAGCCTGGCTACTATGTGGGAGCCTCATGGGACCCCCCAAGACCTAGGTCAGGACGGTCAAGGGAAGCTCAGGCACGGGCCTCATCACAAGTCGAGGACACAGCACCCAGTAACGACGGGGGAGGAATCCCCAGAGGTGACTGTCAAGTGGCTCAGAGACTGTCCTCTCCTGAGGCAACAGGGGAGCATCCCTGAGCTCCCTGTCATAACTCGAGAAACCCCGCTTCAACTCGAGAAACACCAGAAGCTTCTCCATTGCAAGCGGGGTTAGACTCTTATCTGATCTGGGGTCTCATGGGAAATCACCCCTTCACTCTTGGACTTCGAAAGGCTCCTTCACTCCCTTGCTGTGACACAAGATGTTCCCGGCCAAAACCGTCGCACCCAAGAGGAAACAAAGTGGACCCCTTGCATCTCAAAAGGATCCCAGTTTGACCGTGCTAATCTCTAGATGATAGTCCCTTTTCCTGCTACTTAGTCTAAGGTGTCCTGGGGCTTCCGTCGCATCCCAAAGGAGGTGCTTGCAGTAGGAATTCGGGAGGAGCAGCTGGGGTCCAGCTGCCCCTCTCCAAGACCCAAAAATGCCTTCTCAACTGAGATGAACCTGTCAGCCCTGAACTGCCATGACTATCACCCTGAGGCTCGACGTCCGAAACACCTGCACATGTGACAGCACTTTGGGCCTCGCGGGAAAGCCACAGATCCTTGTGTCCGCTCGACATGGAGCCTGACAATGCTGCGGCAGGTGGTCAGGCAAGTAGCCATGCACGTGTCCAGGAAAGATGAGGCCTGTCTCCTCTGTGGTGCCCTCAGTGGTACACCAAGACCTCGGTCAGGACGGTCGAGGAAAGCTCAGGCTCCAGCCTCAGCAAAAGTCGAGGACTGAGCACCGAAACGATTAGGGAAGAATCCCCAGAGGCGCCTGACAACTGGCAGGAGACTGTCCAATACTGAGTGCACAGGGGCGAGACCCTGGGTTCCCCGTTGCAACTCGAGAGGACCCCACCAGAACTTGAGAAAAACCAAAAGATTCTCCCCTACAAGTGGTGCTGCGGACCTCATAGCTGTGGCGTCTCGGGGGAAAGGACCTCTTCTCTCTTGGACCTCCAAAGTGTTGTTCACCTTCTTTCTTTTACCCAAGATGTTTCTCATTACACCCGTCATCCCTCGAGGGGAAAACCGAGGGTCCCGCCATGAATGTAAATCAGCCCCCGTATACCTGCTAAGCTCTAGATGACGGTCCCTTTCCTGCTATGTCGGGAAAGGGTTCCCAGCACTTCCCTTACATCCCAACAGGAGCCACTCGAACCAAGACTGTCTGGAGCAGCATCTGGGGTCTTGCACCATTCCCCAAGACCCCCAAATTCCTCGTTCACCCCAGATGAACCTGACTGCCATGCCCTGGATTGACTGTCACCCCGAGGCTCGAAGCCTGACACACTGGCATGTGTGACAGACCTGGGTGGTACCTCGAGGTCAAGTAACAGATTCCTGTTTCCACATGATGGGGAACCTTTCACAGGTGCTGCAGCTGCAGAGGCAAGTGCAAGTGTACATCTCCAGGCAAGACAAGGCCTGACTTTCCTATGGGGGCTCCATGGGAACCCCAAGATTTATGTAAGCATGGGCGAGTTAAACTCACGTATCAGCTTCAGCACCAGACGAGGACTGAGGTCTCGGTGGTGACTGTGGAGGAATCACCAAAAGTGCATGGCAACTGGCAAGAAGACTGGCCTCTCCTGAGGCCACAGGGCCCGGTCCATGGGCTCCCCGTCGTAACTCAAGAAACCCCGCCACCACTCGAGAAAAAGGAGAAGCTTCTCCCTTGCAA
The DNA here is from genome assembly GCA_006408755.1 of Eudorcas thomsonii. Lineage (NCBI taxonomy): Eukaryota > Metazoa > Chordata > Mammalia > Artiodactyla > Bovidae > Eudorcas > Eudorcas thomsonii. Next base: position 388,906 of record SJYE01001980.1, read on the forward strand.
GCGGGGTGAGGCCCTTATCCAGTGTGGCATCTCTGGGGAAATCACTCCCTCCCTCTTGGAATTCGAAGGGCTCTTTCACCCCCTTGCTGTGACCCAGGAATTTCCCACCTCCCACCCGTCTCAACTCGAGAGGAACAACAAGTTATCCGCTGCGACTCAACAGAGCCCTGTTTGTGGCTGTTATGCTCCAGGTGATCGTCCCCTTTCCTGCCCCTTAGGGAAAGTTTCCCTGGAGCTTTGCTCGAATATCAAGAGGAGGTGCTCGCAACAGAAAAGTCGGGAGGAGCACCAGGGTTTCGGCCATCATTCACCAAGACACCCAAATGCCTTGCCCAATGCAGATGAACTTGACAGCTCCGCACTACATTGACTGTCAACCCGAGGCTCGACACACGACACACTGGCACGTGTGACAGCACTTTGGACCTCGAGAGCAAGCCACAGATCGCTCTGTCTGCTCGACATTGAGCCTGACACTGCTCCTGCAGCTGGTCATGCAAGTAGCCATGCACGTGTCCAGGCGAGACAAGACCTGTCTACTCTGTGGGGCCTTCAGGGGTACACCAAGAACTCGGTCAGGAAGTTAGAGGCAAGCTCAGGCTCTGGCCTCAACAAAAGTCGAGTACTGAGCACCGAGACGATTAGGGAAGAATCCCCAGAGGCGCCTGGCAACTGGCACGGAGACTGTCCAATCCCGAGTACACAGGGGCGAATCCTGGGTTCCCCGTTGTAACTCGAGAGGACCCCACCACATCTAGAGAAAAACCAAAAGATTCTCCTTTGCAAGCGGGGTTAGTACCTCGTCTGTTCTGGCGTCTCGAGGGAAAGAACCTCTTCTCTTTTGTACCTCCAAGCTGTCGTTAACCTTCCTGCTGTGACCCAAGAAGTTTCTCGCGATTCCCGTCCTCACTTGAGGGGAACACCGAGGGTCCCATCATAAATGTAAAGGAGCCCTAGTATACCTGCTGGCCTCCAGATGAGGGTCTCTTTCCTTCTCTGTCGGCAAATGGTTCCCAGCATTTCTCTCACATCCCAACAGGAGACACTCGAACCAGGACTGTGGGGAGCAGCATCAGGGGTCTTGCCACCATTCCCCATGACCCCCAGATACCTTGTTCACTTCTGATGAAGCTGACTGCCCTGCACAGGGTCGACTGTCACCCCGAGGCTGGAAGACTAACACACTGGCACGTGTTACAGACCCGGGTGGTACCTCGAGGTCAACTCAGAGATCCCTGTGTCAACTCGATGGGGAGCCTTTCAGAGCTGTTGCAGCTGCCGAGGCAAGCGCAAGTGTACCTCTACAGGCAAGACGAGGCCTGACTTTCCTGTGGGGGCTCCATGGGAACCCCAAGATTTAAGTCAGCATGGGCGAGGAAAGCTCAGGTACCAGCTACAGCACCAGAGGAGGACTGAGGTCTCGGCAATGACAGGGGAGGAATATCCAAGGACGCATGGCAACTGGCAAGAAGACTGGCCTATCTAGAGGCCGCAGGGGTGGGTCCATGAGCTCACCAACGTAACTCGAGAAACCCGACCACAACTCGAGACATACCAGAATCTTCTCCCATTCAAGCATGGTCAGGTCCTTACCACTGTGGCATCTATGGGGAAATCACTTCCTATTTACCCCCTTATTGGAACCCAGGATTTTCCCCACCCTACCCATTTCAACTCGAGAGGAACAACAAGGGATCCACTGCGACTCAACAGAGCCCTGTTTGCCCCTGCTAAGCTACAGATGAACGTCCCTTTTCCTGCCCCTTAGGGAAAGTTTCCCTGGAGCTTCACTCGAATATCAAGAGGAGGGGTTCACCACAGGAAAGTTGGGAGGAGCATCAGGGTTTCAGCCAGCATTCACCAAGACTCCCAAATGGCTTGTCAACTGCACATGAACTTGACTGCTTCGAAATGCCTTGACTGTCACCCCGAGAGTAGACACACCACACACTGGCACGTGTGACAGCACTTTGGACCTCGAGATTAAGCCGCAGGTCCCGCTGTCTGCTCGACATGGAGCCTGACACTGACGCTGCAGCTGGTCAGGCAAGTAGCCCTGCACGAATCCAGGGGAGACGAAGCCTGTCTCCTCTGCAGGAGCTGAAGGGGAACCTCCAAGACCCAGGTCAGGACTGTCGAGAGAAGCTCAGGCAGTGGCCTCAGCACAAGTGGAGGACAGGAAACCTATAGACGCTAGCAGAGGAATCCCCAGTGGTGACTGGCAACTGGCACAGAAACTGTCCTCTTCTGCGGGCACGGGGGCGTGTACCTCGGCTCCCCGTCATAACTCGAGAAACCCCACCGCAATACGAGAAACACCAGAAGCTTCTCCCTTGCAAGCGGTGTGAGGCCCTTATCTGATCCGGAGGCTCGTGGGAAATCACCCTTCCCTCTTGGACCTCGAAGGTCTCCTTCACTCCCTTGCTGTGACACAAGGAGTTCGGGCCACAACCGTCGCACCCAAGAGGAACCACAGTGGACACGCTGCGTCTCAAGAGGAGCCCAGTTTGCCCCTGCTAAGCTCTAGATGATAGTTCCTTTAACTCCTCCTTAGTATAAGGTGTCCTGGGGCTTCCGTCGAATCCCAAAATGAGATGCTCTCAATAGGAAAGTCGGGAGGAGCATCTATGTTTCGGCCACTATTCTCCAAGACCCCCAAATGGCTTGTTCACTGTAGATGAACCTGTCTGCCCTGGACTGCCTTGACTGTCACCCTGAGGCTCGACGCCTGAAACACCTGCACTTGTGACAGAACTTTGGCCTCGAGGGCAAGCCACCGATCCCTGTGTCTGCTCGACAGGGAGCCTGACACTGCTGCTGAAGCTGGTCAGGCAAGTAGCCCTGCACGTGTCCAGGCCAGAAGAGGCCTGTCTTCTCTGTGGGGCCCTCAGGGGTACACAAAGACATAGATCAGGGCGGTCAGGAAAGCTCAGGCTCCAACTTCAGCAAAAGGCGAGGACTCAGCACCGAGACCATTAGGGAAGAATCCCCAGAGGCGCCTGGAAAATGGCACCTAGACTCTCCAATCCTGAGTGCACAGGTGCGAGTCCGTTGGTTCCCTGTTGTAACTTGAGAGGACCCCGCCACAACTTGAGAAAACCAAACGATTCCCCCTGCTAGCGGGGTGAAGACCTCGTCTACTGTGCTGTATCGGGGGAAAGAACGTCTTCTCTCTTGGACCTCCAGAGTGTCGTTCATCTTCTTGCTGTGACCCAAGACGTTTATCTTGCCGACCGTATCACTCCAGAGGAACACCGAGGGTCCCGCCATGAATGTAAAGGAGCCCCAGAATCCCTGCTGAGTTCCAGATGATAGTTCCCTTTCCTGCTCTGTCGGGAAAGGGTTCCCAGTACTTCCCTCATATCTCAACAGGAGAAACTCGAAACAGGACTGTCTGGAGCAGCATCAGGGGTTTTGAAACCATTCCCCAAAGCCCTCAAATAACCTCTTTCACTCCAGATGAACCTGACTGCCCTGCACAGGGTCGCATGTCACCCCGAGGCTCAAAGCCTTACATATTGGCACGTGTGACAGACCTGGGTGGAACCTCATTGTCCAGTAACAGATTTCTGTGCCACTTTACCGGCATGCTTTCACAGCTGCTGCAACTGCAGGGAAAGCGCAAGTGTACGTCTCCAGTCCTGATGAGGCCTGAGTTTCCTGTGGAGGCTCCATGGGAACCCAAAGATTTATGTCAGCATAGGCGAGGTAAGCTCCGGTGCCTGCTTCATCAAGGGATGGGGACTGAGAACTCAGCGATGACTGGGGAGGAATCCCCAAAGGCGATTGACAACTGGCAAGCAGACTGGCCTCTCCTGAGGCCACTGGGGCTGGTCTATGGGCTACCCTTTGTAACTAGAGAAACCCCGCCACAACTCAAAAAATACCAGAAGCTTCTCCCTTGCAAGCGGGTTGAGGTCCTTATCCACTGCGGCATCTCTGGGCAAATTACTCCTTCCCTCTTGGACCTCGAAGGGCTCTTTCACTCCCTTGCTCTGACCCAGGAATTTCCCCTCCCTACCCGTCTCAACATGAGAGGAACAACAAGAGATCCGCTGCAACTCAGCAGAGCCCTGTTTGCCACTACTAAGCTACAGATGATCATCCCCTTTCCTGCCCCTTAGGGAAAGGTTCCCTGGAGTTTTGCTCGAATACCAAGAGGAGGTGCTCGCAACAGGAAATTCGGGAGGAGCATAAGGGTTTCGGGCACCATTCACCAAGAACCCCAACTGCCTTGTTCACGGCAGATGAAATTGACTGCCCCGCGCTCTCCTGACTGTCACCCCGAGATTAGACTCATGACACACTGGCACGTGTGAAGGCACTTTGGACCTCTAGATTAAGCCACAGGTCCCGCTGTCTGCTCAACATGGAGCGTGACACTGATGCTGCAGCTGGTCAGGCAAGTAGCCCTGCACGAATCCAGGGGAGACGAAGCCTGTCTCCTCTGCAGGAGCTTCAGGGGACCCTCCAAGACCCAGGTCAGGACTGTCGAGAGAAGCTCAGGCACTGGCATCAGCACAAGTGGAGGACAGGAAACCTACAGACGATTGGGAGGAATCCCCAGTGGTGACTGGCAACTGGCACAGAAACTGTCCTCTCCTGCGGCCACGGGGGCGAGTACCTCAGCTCCCAGTCATAACTCGAGAAACCCCGCCGCAATACGAGAAACACCAGAAACTTCTCCCTTGCAAGTGGGGTGAGGCCCTTATCCGATCAGGCGGCTCGTTGGAAATCACCCCTTCCCTCTTGGATCTCGAAGGTCTCCTTCACTCCCTTGCTGTGACACAAGGAGTTCAGGCCACAACCTTCGCACCCAAGAGGAACCCCAGTGGACACACTGCGACTCAATAGGACCCCAATTTGCGCCTGCTAACCTCTAGATGATAGTTCCTTTAACTCCTCCTTAGTATAAGGTGTCCTGGGGCTTCCGTCGAATCCCAAAATGAGATGCTCTCAATAGGAAAGTCGGAAGGAGCATCTATGTTTCGGCCACTATTCTCCAAGACCCCCAAATGGCTTGTTCACTGTAGATGAACCTGTCTGCCCTGGACTGCCTTGACTGTCACCCCGAGGCTCGACGCCTGAAACACCTGCACTTGTGACAGAACTTTGGCCTCGAGGGCAAGCCACAGATCCCTGTGTCCACTCGACAGGGAGCCTGAAACTGCTGCTGAAGCAGGTCAGGCAAGTAGCCCTGCACGTGTCCAGGCCAGAAGAGGCCTGTCTTCTCTGTGGGGCCCTCAGGGGTACACAAAGACATAGATCAGGGCGGTCAGGAAAGCTCAGGCTCCAACTTCAGCAAAAGGCGAGGACTCAGCACCGAGACCATTAGGGAAGAATCCCCAGAGGCGCCTGGAAAATGGCACCTAGACTCTCCAATCCTGAGTGCACAGGTGCGAGTCCGTTGGTTCCCTGTTGTAACTTGAGAGGACCCCGCCACAACTTGAGAAAACCAAACGATTCCCCCTGCTAGCGGGGTGAAGACCTCGTCTACTGTGCTGTATCGGGGGAAAGAACGTCTTCTCTCTTGGACCTCCAGAGTGTCGTTCATCTTCTTGCTGTGACCCAAGACGTTTATCTTGCCGACCGTATCACTCCAGGGGAACACCGAGGGTGCCGCATGAATGTAAAGGAGCCCCAGAATCCCTGCTGAGTTCCAGATGATAGTTCCCTTTCCTGCTCTATCGGGAAAGGTTTCGCAGTACTTCCCTCACATCACAACAGGAGAAACTCGAAACAGGACTGTCTGGAGCAGCATCAGGGGTTTTGCAACCATTCCCCAAAGCCCTCAAATAACCTCTTTCACTCCAGATGAACCTGACTGCCCTGCACAGGGTCGCATGTCACCCCGAGGCTCAAAGCCTTACATACTGGCACGTGTGACAGACCTGGGTGGAACCTCATTGTCCAGTAACAGATCTCTGTGCCATTTTACCGGCATGCTTTCACAGCTGCTGCAACTGCAGGGAAAGCGCAAGTGTACGTCTCCAGTCCTGATGAGGCCTGAGTTTCCTGTGGAGGCTCCATGGGAACCCAAAGATTTATGTCAGCATAGGCGAGGTAAGCTCCGATGCCTGCTTCATCAAGGGATGGGGACTGAGAACTCAGCGATGACTGGGGAGGAATCCCCAAAGGCGATTGACAACTGGCAAGCAGACTGGCCTCTCCTGAGGCCACTGGGGCTGGTCTATGGGCTACCCTTTGTAACTAGAGAAACCCCGCCACAACTCAAAAAATACCAGAAGCTTCTCCCTTGCAAGCGGGTTGAGGTCCTTATCCACTGCGGCATCTCTGGGCAAATTACTCCTTCCCTCTTGGACCTCAAAGGGCTCTTTCACTCCCTTGCTCTGACCCAGGAATTTCCCCTCCCTACCCATCTCAACATGAGAGGAACAACAAGGGATCCGCTGCAACTCAGCAGAGCCCTGTTTGCCACTACTAAGCTACAGATGATCATCCCCTTTCCTGCCCCTTAGGGAAAGGTTCCCTGGAGTTTCGCTCGAATACCAAGAGGAGATGCTCACAAGAGGAAATTCGGGAGGAGCATAAGCGTTTCGGCCACCATTCACCAAGAACCCCAACTGCCTTGTTCATGGCAGATGAAATTGACTGCCCCGCACTCTCCTGACTGTCACCCCGAGATTCGACGCATGACACACTGGCACGTGTGACAGCACTTTGGAACTCTAGATTAAGCCACAGGTCCCTCTGTCTGCTCAACATGGAGCGTGACACTGATGCTGCAGCTGGTCAGGCAAGTAGCCCTGCACGAATCCAGGGGAGACGAAGCCTGTCTCCTCTGCAGGAGCTTCAGGGGACCCTCCAAGACCCAGGTCAGGACTGTCGAGAGAAGCTCAGGCACTGGCCTCAGCACAAGAGGAGGACAGGAAACCTAGAGACGATTGGGGAGGAATCCCCAGTGGTGACTGGCAACTGGCACAGGAACTGTCCTCTCCTGCGGCCACGGGGGTGAGTCCCTCGGCTCTCCGTCATGACTCGAGAAACCCTGCTGCAATACGAGAAACACCAGAAGCTTCTCCCTTGCAAGCGGGGTGAGGCCCTTATCCGATCCAGCAGCTCGTGGGAAATAACCCTTTCCCTCTTGGACCTCGAAGGTCTCCTTCACTCCCTTGCTGTGACACAAGGAGTTCGGGCCACAACCTTCGCACCCAAGAGGAACCCCAGTGGACACGCTGCATCTCAATAGGAGCCCAGTTTGCCCCTGCTAAGCTCTAGATCATAGTTCCTTTAACTCCTCCTTAGTATAAGGTGTCCTGGAGCTTCCGTCGAATCCCAAAATGAGATGCTCTCAATAGGAAAGTCGGGAGGAGCATCTATGTTTCGGCCACCATTCTCCAAGACCCCCAAATGCCTTTTTCACTGTAGATGAACCTGCCTGCCCTGGACTGCCTTGACTGTAACCCTGATGGTCGACGCCTGAAACACCTGCACTTGTGACAGAACTTTGGGCCTCAAGGGCAAGCCACAGATCCCTGTGTCCGCTCGACAGGGAGCCTGACACTGCTGCTGCCGCTGGTCAGGCAAGTAGCCGTGCACGTGTCCAGGCCAGAAGAGACCTGTCTTCTCTGTGGGGCCCTCAGGGGTACACCGAGACTTAGATCAGGGCGGTCGAGGAAATCTCAGGCTCCAACTTCAGCTAAAGTCGAGGACTGAGCACTGAGACCATTAGGGAAATATCCCCAGAGGCGCCTGGAAAATGGCACCTAGACTCTCCAATCCTGAGTGCACAGGTGCGAGTCCGTGGTTCCCTGTTGTAACTTGAGAGGACCCTGCCACAACTTGAGAAAACCAAAAGATTCCCCCTGCTAGCGGGGTGAAGACCTCATCTACTGTGCTGTATCGTGGGAAAGAACGTCTTCTCTCTTGGACCTCCAGAGTGTCCTTCACCTTCTTGCTGTGACCCAAGACGTTTATCTTGCCGACCGTATCACTCCAGGGGAACACTGAGGGTCCTGCCATGAATTTAAAGGAGCCCCAGTATCCCTGTTGAGCTCCAGATGAGGGTCCCTTTCCTGCTCTGTCGGGAAAGGGTTCCCAGCATTTCCCTCACATCCCAACAGGAAACACTGGAACCAGGACTGTCGGGAGCAGCATCAGGTGTCTTACCACCATTCTCCAAGACCCCAAATACCACGTTCACTCCCGATGAACCTCACTGCCCTGCACTGAGTCGACTGTCACCCCGAGGCTCGAAGCTTAACACACTTACACGTGTGATAGACCTGAGTGTTTCCTCGAGTTCAAGTCACAGATCCCAGTGTCAATTCGACAGAGAGCCTTTAACAGCTGCTGCAGTTACAGAGGCAAGCACAAGTGTACGTCTTCAGGTATGACGAGGCCTGTCTTTCCTTTGGGGGATCATGGGATCCCCAAGATTTATGTCAGCAGAGATGAGGAAAGCTCAGGTACCAGCTACTGCACCAGAGGAGGACTGAGGACTCGTCGATGGCAGGGGAGGAATCCCCAAAGACCTATGGGAACTGGCAAGGTGACTGGATTCTCCTGAGGCCATAGGAGCGGGTCCATGGGCTCCCCAAGGTAACTCGAGAAACTCCGCCACAAATCAAGAAAAACCAGAAGCTTCACCCTTGCAAGCGGGTTGAGTCCCTTATGCGATCCGGCGTCCTGTGGGAAATCACCCCTTCCCTCTTGGACCTCGAACGTCTCCTTCACTCCCTTGCTGTGACACAAGGATTCCCGGCCACAACCGTCGAACCCAAGAGGAACCTCAGTGGACCCGCTGGGAATGAAGTTTGCCCCTGCTAAGCTCTAGATGATAGTCCCTTTTCCTGCTCCTAAATATAAGGTTTCCTTGGGCTTCCTTCACATCCCAAAAGGAGGTGCTCACAGAAGGAAATTCGGGAGGAGCATCTGGGGTTCGTCCACCATTCTCCAAACCTCCAAGTGCCTACTCCACTGCAGATAAACCTGTCTGCCATGCACTGCCTTGACTGTCACCCTGAGGCTCGACGCCCGAAACACCTGCACGTGTGACAGCACTTTGGGACTCGAGGGCAAGCCACAGATCCCAGTGTCCACTCGACATGGAGCCTGACACTGCTGCTGCAGCTGGTCAGGCGATAAGCCATGGACGTGTCCATGCTTGATGAGACCTGTCTCCTCTGTGGGGCCGTTAGGGGTACACCAAGACCTAGGTCAGAACAGTCAACGAAAGCTAAGGCTCCGGCCAAAGCAAAAGTCGAAGACTGAGCACCGAGACGATTAGGGTAGAATGCCCAGAGGCGCCTGGCACCTGGCACGGAGACTGTCCAATCCTGAGTGCACAGGGGCGATACCCTGGCTTCCCTGTTGTAACTCGAGAGGACCCCGCCACAACTTGAGAAGAATCAAAAGATTCTCCCCTGCATGTGGTGTGAGGACATTGTCTGCTGTGCCTTCTCAGGGGGAAGAACCTTTTCTTTCTTGGACCTCCAGAGTGTCGTTCACCTTCTTGCTGTGACCCAAGAATTTTCTTGTGCCGCCCGTCCTCACTCAAGGGGAACACCGAGAGTTCTGCCATGAATGTAAAGGAGCCCCAATATCCCTGCAGAGCTCCAGATGAGGGTCCCTTTCCTGCTCTGTCAGGAAAGGGTTCCCAGCACTTCCCTCACATCCCAACAGGAGACACTCGAACCAGGACTCTCCGGAGCAGCATCAGGGGTCTTGCCACCATTCCCGAAGAACCCCAATTACCACGTTCACTCGAGATGAACCTCACTACCATGCACTGGGTCGTTGTCACCCCGAGGCTCGAAGCCTGACATACTGGCACGTGTGACAGACCTGGGTGGTACCTCAATGTCAAGTCACAGATCCCTGTGTCCACTCGACGTGGAGCCTTTCACAGCTGCTGAAGCTGCAGAGACAAGCGTAAGTGTACGTCTCCAGGCAAGATTAGGCCTGACTTTCCTGTGGGGGCTCCATGGGGACCCCAAGATTTATGTCAGCATGGGCAAGGTAAGCTCAGGTACCAGCCTCAGCACCAGACGAGGACTGAGGACTTGGCCATGACTGGGAGCAATCCACAAAGGCGCATGGCAATTGGCAAGAAGACTGGCCTATTCAGAAGCCACAGGAGTGGGTCCATGGGTACCCCGTCGTAACACGAGAAACCCAACTGCAACTCGAGAAATACAAGATGCTTCTCCATTGCAAGCTGGTGAGGCGCTTAGCTACTGTGGCATCTCTTTTGAAATCACTCCTTCCCTATTGGACCTCGAAGGGCTCTTTTCCCCCCTTGCTGTGACCCAGGAATTTCCCCACACTACCGTCTCAACTCGAGAGGAACAACAAGGGATCCACTGCGACTCAACAGCACCCTGTTTGCACCTGCTAAGCTCCAGATGATCGTCACCTTTCCTGGCCCTTAGGGAAAGGTCCCCTGGAGCTTCTCTCGAATACCAAGAGGAGGTGATCGCAACAGGAAAGTCGGGAGGAGCGTCAAGATTTCGGCCACCATTCACCAAGACCCCCAAATGCCTTGTCCACTGCAGATGAACTTGACAGCCCCACATTGCCTTAACTGTCACCCCGAGGCTCATCGCACGACACACTGGCACGTGTGACAGCACTTTGGACCTCGAGAGCAAGCCACAGATCCCTCTGTCCACTCGACGTGGAGCCTGACATTGCTGCTGCAGCTGGTCAGGCAAGTAGCCCTGCACGTGTCCAGGTGAGATGAAGCGTGTCTCCTCTGTGGGAGCCTCAAGGGAACCCCCAAGACCCAGGTCAGGACTGTCGAGAGAAGCTCAGGCACTGGCCTCAGCACAAGTCGAGGACAGGGCACCCCGAAACGATTGGGAAGGAATTCCCAGATGTGACTGGCAACTGGCATGGAGACTGTCCTCTCCTGAGGCCACAGGGGCGCGTCCCTGGTCTCCCCATCTTAACTCGAGAAACCCAGCCACAACTCGAGAAACACCAGAAGCTTTTCCCTTGTAAGCGGGGTGAGGCCCTTATCAGATACTGCATCTCATGGGAAATCACCCCGTCCCTCTTGGACCTCGAAGTTCTCCTTCACTCCCTTGCTGTCACACAAGAAGTTCCCGGCCAAAACCGTCGCAACCAATAGTAAACGTAAAGGACCCGCTGGGACTCAAGATGTGCCCAGTTTGTCCCTGCTAAGCAATAGATGATAGTCTCTTTGAATGCTGCTTATTATAAGATGTCCTCAGGCTTCCGTCTCATCCCAAAAGGAGGAGCTCGCAGTAGGAAAGTCGGGATGACAATCTGGACTTCGGCCACCATTCTCCAAGACCCTCAAATGCCATGTACTCTGCAGATGAACCTGTGTGCCATGCACTGCCTTGACTGTCACCCGAGGCTCGAAGCCCGAAACACCTGCACGTGTGACAGCAATTTGGGCCTCGAGGGAAAGCCACAGATCCCTATGTGCGCTCGACATGGAGCCTGACACTGCTGCTGCAGCTGGTCCGGCAAGTAGCCGTGCACGTGTTCAGGCAAGATGAGGACTGTCTCCTCTGTGGGGCCCTCAGTGTTACACTAAGACCTAGGTCAGGATGTCGAGGAAAACTCAGGTTCCGGCCTCAGCAAAGGTCGAGGACTGAGTACCGAGACGATTAGGGAAGCATCCCCATTCGCGTCTGGCCACTGTCACGGAAACTGTCCAATCCTTGGTGCACAGGGGCGAGTTCCTGGGTTCCCCGTTTTAACATGAGAGGACCCCACCACAACTTGAGAAAAACCAAAAGATTCTCCCCTGCAAGCGGGGTGAGGACCTCATCTGCTGTGTAATCTCGGGAGAAAGAACCTCTTTTCTCTTGGACCTCCAAAGTGTCATTCACTTTCTTGCTGTGACCCAAGAAGTGTTTTTTTGCACCACCTGTCCTCACTCGAGGGGAACACCAAGGGTCCCGCCATGAATGTAAAGGAGCCCCAGTATCCCTGCTGAACTCAGTTCCCTTTCCTGCTCTGTCAGGAAAGATTTCCCAGCACTTCCCTCACATCTCAACAGGAGACACTCGAACCAGGGCTGTCGGGAGCAGAATCAGGGGTCTTGCCACCATTCCCCAAAATCCCCCAAAACCTCGGTCACTCCAGATAAAGCTGACTGACCTGCACTGAATCGACTGTGACCCCGAGTCTTGAAGCCTCACACACTGGCACGAGTGCAGACCTTTGTGGTACCTCGAGGTCAAGTCACAGTTCCCTGAGTCCACTCTATGGGGAGCCTTTCACAGCTGCTGCAGCTGCTGAGGCTAGCGCAAGTGTACGTCTCCAGGCAAAACGAGGCCTGACTTTAATGTGAAGGATCCATGGGAAACCTAAGATTTATGTCAGCATGGGCGAGGAGAGCTCAGTTAACAGCTTCAGCACCAGACGAGGACTGAGGACTCAGCGATGACTGGGGAGTAATCCCCAAATAGGCATGGCACTGGCCAGAAGACTGGCCTCTCCTGAGGCCACAGGGGCAGGTCCATGGTCTCCCCGTCGTAACTCGATAAACCCTGCCGCAACTCGAGAAATAACACAGGCTTCTCACTTGCAAGCGGCGTGAGGCCCTTATCCACTGTGGCATCTCTGGGGAAATCACTCTTTCCCTCTTGGACCTCGAAGGGCTCTTTCACCCCCTTGCTGGGACGCAGGAATTTCCCCGCCCTACGTGTTTCAAATCGAGAGAGACAACAAGGGATCTGCTGCGCCTCAACAGAGCCCTGTTTGCCCCTGCTAAGCAACAGATGATCGTCCCTTTTCCTTCCCCTTAGGAAAGGTTCCCTGGAGATTCGGTCGAATACCAAGAGGAGGTGCTCACAAAAGGAATGTGGAGAGGAGCATCAGAGGTTCGGCCACCATTCACCGAGACCCCCAAATGCCTTGTCCATTGCAGATCAAGTTGATAGCCACGGACTGTCATCCCGATCACCCCAAGGTTCTAGGCACGACACACTGGCACGTGTGACAGCAATTTGGACCTTGAGTGCAAGCCACAGATCCCTCTGTTCGCTCGACAAGGAGTTCCCTGCCACAACCGACACACCAAGAGGAACCCCAATGGATCCACTGGAACTCAAGAGGAGCCCAGTTTGCCCCTGCTAAGCTCTAGATGATAGTCCCTTTTCCTGCTCCTTAGTCTAAGGTTTCCTGGGGCTTCTGTCTCATCTGAAAAGGAAGTGCTCGCAGTAGGAAATTCGGGAGGTGCATCTGGGTTTTGGCCACCATTCTCCAAGACCCCCAAATGCCTTGTCCACTGCAGATGAACCTGTCTGCCCTGCACTGCCTTGACTGTCATCCGGAGGCTCGACGCCCGAAACACCTGCACGTGTGTCAGCATTTTGGGCCTCGAGTTCAAGCTACAGATCCTTGTGTCCGCTCGACATGGAGCCTGACAGTGTTGCTGCAGCTTGTCAGGAAAGTAGCTGTGCACGTTTCCAGGCGAGATGAGGCCTGTCTCCTCTGTGGGGCCCTCAGGGTTACACCAATTCCTAGGTCAGTACGGTCAAGGAAAGTCAGGTTCCGGCCTCAGCAAAAGTCGAGGACTGAGCTCCGATACATTTAGGGAAGTATCCCCAGAGGAACCTGGCAACTGGCATGGATTCCAATCCTGAGTGCACAGGGGCGAGTCCCGGGGTTCCCCTTTGTAACCTGAGAGGACTCCACCATAACTTGAGCAAAACAAAAGATTCTCCCTTGCAAGCGGGGTGAGGATCTCGTCTGGTGTGACATCTCGGGTAAAAAACATCTTCTCTCTTGAACCTCCAGAGTGTCATTCACCTTCTTTCTGTGACCCAAGAAGTTTCTCATGCCACCCGTCCTCACTCAAAGGCAACATTGAGGGTCCCGCCATGAATGAAAAGGAGCCCCAGTATCCCTGCTGAACTCCAGATGAGGGGCCCTTTCCTGCTCTGTTGAGAAAGGGTTCCCAGCACTTCCCTCATATCCCAACAGGAGACACTCGAATCAGGACTGCCTCGAACAGCATCAGGGGTCTTTCTACCATTCCCCAAGACACCCAAATACCTCGTTCACTCCAGGTGAACCTGACTGTCCTGCACTGGGTCGAATGTTACCCCAAGGCTCGAAGCCTGACACACAGGAACGTGTTACAGTCCCAGGTGGTACCTCGAGGTCAAGTCACAGATCCCTTTGTCCACTCGACTGGGAGCCTTTCACAGCAGCTGCAGCTGCAGAGGCAAGCGAAAGTGTACGTCTCCAGGCAAGACGAGGCCTGACTTTCCTGTGGGGGCTCCATGGGAACCCCAAGATTTATGTCAGCATGGGCGAGGAGAGCTCAGTTACCAGCTTCAGCACCAGACGAGGACTGAGGATTCGGCGATGACTGGGGAGTAATCCCCAAATGCACATGGCAACTGGCAGGAAGACTGGCCTCTCCTGACGCCACAGTCGTGGGCTCCTCGCCCACCATAACCCGAGATGTCACAGCAGACGAGATCCTCACCCCGCTTGCAAGGGAGAATTTTTTGTTTTTCTCAAGTTATGGTGGGCTCCTCGTTGTAAGTCAAGAAACCCCGCCGCAACTCGAGAATTACCAGAAGCTTCTCCCTTGCATGCAGTGTGAGGCCCTTATCCACTGCCTGGAGCTTCGCTCGAATTTCAAGAGGATGTGCTTGCAACAGGAGAGTGGGGAGGAGCATCATGGGTCCGGCCACCATTCACCAAGACCCCCAAACGCCTTGTCCACTGCAGATGAACTTGACAGCCCCACGCTGCCTTGACTGTCACCCTAAGGCTCGACACATGACACCCTGGCACGTTGAACAGCACTTTGGACCTCGAGAGCAAGCCACAGAACCCTCTGTCCTTTCGACATGGAGCCTGACACTGTTGCTGCAGCTGGTCAGCAAATAGCCGTGCACGTGTCCAGGTGACACGAAGCCTGTCTCCTCTGTGGGAGCCTCAGGGAATCCTCAAGATCTAGGTCAGGACGGTCGAGGGAATCTCAGGCACTGGCCTCAGCACAAGTCGAGGACCGGGCACCCAGAGACGATTGGAGAGGAATCCCCAGAGGTGACTGGCAACTGGCACGGAGACTGTCCTTTCTTGAGGCCACAGGGGTGCCTCCCTTTGCTCCCCATCCTAACTCGAGAAACCCCGCCGAAACTGGAGAAACACCAGGAGCTTCTCCCTTGCAAGCGGGGTGAGGCTCTTATCAGCTGTGACGTCTCAGGTGAAATCACCCCTTCCCTCTTGTACCTCGAAGGACTCCTTCACCCTTTTGCTGTGACCCAAGAATTTCCCTGCCCCACACTTTGAAGAACGGGAGGGTGCTCTGCCCCTGTATACCCAAACCAGATTAGTGTGCATAGATGGATGGGAAACCCTGTCCTCTTTCCAGGTGGAGACCCTGGACAGAGTCCCGTGTTGTGAGTGGGCTTTCACAGGCACAGCCCGTGCCCCAGACCCTCAGGTTCTTGTCACGGTGGGTAGGCAGTTCGGGGGCTTTGGTTTGTGGCCCTTCGATGCAGTGGGGAGTAGAATCCATCCTGGACTCATGGACTCTCAGCAGTGCCAAAAAACTAACTGCCCTGGAACTCCCCTAGGTCCCTTTGATGTGGCTGCCCACACCCCGTTTCCCAACCTTTCTTACCTTCCAATCCGCTCTGGAATTTCCCACCTTTTCACATTCCACAGGTCCCTTGTCCTCAATAGGCCCGGTGTCTTTGGAAAGGGAAGTCTCAACTCTCGATCTCCCCTCAGTGGATCTCTGGGTCCTGCACCTGTAGCACCCACTGCTGTAGGGAAAGGACTTGGAATTGGAATCTGTTTGTAATGAGAGACCAGGGCTAGAGCTGTGAGAGAATAGTAGGTTACCCATCGCCAGCATTTTGATGCCTGTATTCGGGGGCAGAAAGCTTCCCTGAGAATCACAAAGAATACCCAGCATAGGATTCACTCTGACTGCCACGTGAAAGATGGGTGGTGTGAGGCCAACCTTTGTTCCAGGCCCAGACCAAGCTCTGGGGTCTCCTTCCTGTGTAGCTCAGCACCCCTCCCCACATACTCACATGCACAGCCCCAGCCTCCTCAACTCTGTGCTCTGCCATGCTGGGCTGCAGGTCCTCCTGCTGATTCAGAGGCAGGGGTTCTTGGGGCTCACGGTCAGAGCCGGGTGTGCGAAGCTCCATTGCAGCTTGAGACTGGGCCCAGTGGTGTGTCCTGGGTGGTGTTTGTGAAGCAGGCCTTTCCCACTTCCTCTTCATTCCCAGTTTGGCTGATTCCTCCATGGGCACGTTCACTTGGAGCCTGCCTTGGGCCTCACGGGCAGGGGACTGGAGATCTGATGCCTCCCTTGGGAGGTGAATCAGGTGCCCCCCTCTTTGGCCACATCAACTGGGAAGCTCTGAAATGACACTGACCATCAGTCAGCCCTGCCTGGAGTCTACTGAGCTGGGCCTCACCAGTATGGCAGCTGCTTCTGCCCCCTCGAAATTCTGCTACCAGTAGAAACATGTGCCTGCTCAGGAACCCACCCTGGATGAAGCAGAGGCCCCTGAGGCTGTGGGGTCTTCCTGGGCAGCTGGTGCTACCTGGACTTTCCCCATGCCACCTACTTTGCTCTCCCCTTGGCTGTGGACACGCTCAGCCCACAGGCTTCTGAGCCACACCCACAAGGGCTTGCTTGAAGCAGAGATACCCCAGGAAAACCCCATCTACACACACAGGGAAACCACTCATGGTTAACCTGGTGGGATGTGAGAGGGGGCCTGGTCCAGGCTGGAGCCCCCGTGTTACTTTTCTGTTCCTTTGGGCAAAGGGCCAGAGGCCTCTTGGGTGGTCCTTAGGCAACAGCAAGTTCTTTCCCACACACTCTGCCTGTGAGCTCTCCTGAGGCCCCTGTTTCTGGGAAGGGGCAAACAGCAAAGAATCCTGGCTGCCCGTGAACTGGCTGGGGGCTCCTCTCAGCTGTGAGGCCTGGGGATCTGATTTCCGTGTTCTGTTGGGTTCTGTTGCCAGGAAGTGACGTCATTTCCTGGTTTCCCTGCGGAGGTCCCTTACACAAAGCTCCCCAAGAGAATCTCTGTGTTTCTGTCTGTTCACGAAACCCCTTAGACCATGTGCAGGCACAGTGTCACCCACACCCCTCACCCCACAGTTTTGTCAGGCCTGGGTGCAGCCTGGATCTGAGCTCTGAGGCACAGCTCTTTCAGACAGGCTCTTCTCATCTGTGGTGTGGCCCTTGACAAGCCATATGCCTCTCAGGGATTCCATAGTCTCTCCATTTGCAGAGTTGGTTCAATCTCTCATCTACTGCCTTGGTTTGTCAGCCTACTACATCTACATGCCTTTCAACCTGGGGCGGGTATCTCAGGGAGCTTGTTCCCTGGGACTTCCCAAAGGAAAGATTCAATACATGGCTGACCTAGCAAAGAATGGGGCAGAAGCAGGCCTGGATGGGCTCTGGGTCCTCAAAACGTCACTCCCCTTCCTGCCTGTTTTGAGACAAGCCCCCCCTTCCCCCAATGGAGGAATGAAAATAAGACTAGAAGGTCACCTTCTCTTATTTAAAAGAAGACCTAACTTTCTGGTCCTCTTTTTTCCATTGAGATTTTGGTTCAAGGGCCCCATCTCGGCTTTTATGAGTGGCTGCGCCTATAATTGCTCCCTGCTTTCTATTACTCTCATAAGCTTGGGTCATTTTCCCACTTCTTCAGTGGATGGGCACTGTCATTGATTCTAACTTACAGATAGATTTATGAAAAGGTCTGTAAAATCTACTAATTTCCTCTGTCTTGTTCAGTTTCTCTCTCTAGAAATGCCTTTTTTTTCATTCGAAATTTAGTCTTTCTCTTCCTTTTTCTCTTTCTCTCTGTGTCTCCTGTGGATGGATGGATGCATCTGAATTCGCATGGATATTGTGAGCTTAGGGTTAGGTTTTAGGAATAGGTTAGAGTTAGATCAAGTATTTAGGTTGGAGTTGGTGCTGGGGGATGGGACAAGGATGGTGTGTTTTTTCTTGGAGACTTTAGTGCTGTTTGTTCTTAGTCTATTTTACATAGGAACCGCTTATCAGATACATCACTTGCAAGTCATCTCTTATGTTCAGTTTCCTATCTTTTTGTTTTTTGAATTCTTGATTCCCTGGTGGCTCAGATGGCAAAGTGTCTACCCGCAATGTGGGACCCTGGTTTGATCCATGGGAAGGGAAGTTCCCTGGAGAAGGAAATGGCAACCCACTCCAGTCCTCTTGCTGAGAAAATTCCATGGATGGAGGAGTCTGGTGGGATAGAGTCCATGTGGTCACAAAGAGTCAAACACGACTGAGCCACTTGGCTTTACTTGTGGTTGGCGCACAGATTTGCAGTTTCAACACCAGTAAAAGTTGTGTTGGGTGCAGGAGGGCCAAGAACTCCATGTTCAAAGTTAGGAGGGGCGGCCCTGATGAGATATCCCTCGTTCAAGGTAAGCATCTTTGGCTGTACTTTGCTGGAGCAACCCTGAAGAGATACCCCACTACTAAGGTAAGAGAGCCCGAAGTAAGGTGGTAGGTGTTGTGAGATGGCATCAGATGGCAGACACACTGACAACTAGCCAGTCTGATCACATGGACCACAGTTATGTCTAACTCGATGAAACTAGGACATGCATGAGGGGGTCACCCAAGGCAGTCGGGTCATGATGGAGAGGGCTGACAGAATGTGGTCCACTGGAGAAGGGAATGGCAAACCACTTCAGTATTCTTGCGTTTAGAATCACGTTAACAGTATAAGAAGGCAAAATGAGAGGTTACTGAAAGAGGAACTCGCAGGTCAGTTAGTGCCCAATATGCTACTGGAGATCAGTGTGGAAATAACTCCAGAAAAACTGAAATGATGAAACAAAAGCAAACCCAATACCCCGTTGTGGATGTGACTGGTGAAACAAGCAAGGTCCCATGGTGTAAAGAGCAATATTGCATAGGAACCTGGAATGTTAGGTTCAGGAATCAAGGCAAAGTGGAAGTGGTTAAACATGGGATGGCAAGATTGAACATAGACATTCTAGGAATCAGCGAACTACAATGGACGGGTATAGGGGTCCAGCCCCGTTGGATCCAGGGTGATTCGAACCTGGGAATGGAGTCAGCGTCCTTGGAAAAATACATATATAATTCCAGATATTTAGAGAGATTAGAAACGGATCGTGTAGTAGAAAAATTAGTGGAGAAGAAGTCGCTGTATAACTTGGTTTATGTGGAATAGCATCCATGCTCCAGATGGGAATTCAGTCAGATAAACAGGGAGCAGAAAAGAACGCCATGAGGGATTCAGTCTTTCCGGAAACTGATCTGATTTATTTACTTTTGGGTTTGCTTATATACCTTTTGTTACACATAGGGATGAATACAGAGTCACGCGTGGGTCAGTAGTCCTGACCTTATTAAAATCAGTTGCTTCACATAAAAGATGTCTTAGGGGTTTTACATCATCATCAAGCCATTCCTGCCTTCTGACATTTACAACCCTTTCTTTCTGAAAACCAAGAAAGTTATTTTTTTTCAAGGGTGATTTTCTTAAACCAGGCATCACCCTCCAAATAAAGTTGCATACATACAGGGTGAGGGTGTAGTGAGTTATAATCAAGAAAGGAATTTATTTAAGCCAAGGTTAACGTGATTAATCTTAAAGCTTAATTCTTATATCTCCTATATACTTATTCCTCCTATATGCTTAAAGGTTAATGCTCATTCTCCTACATACTAATTATATACATTATAAGAACAGAGAATATGAAGATTTAGCAGCAAACATCAGCTCAACAAACAATAATCCTTTCACCAATGTTCCTGTTAAGATCTACTTAGTCTTAAAATAGTGATAAAGTTACATTTTCACATAGCAAGGAGAGAGTGATTTATAACAAAGTACAGTGATCTATTACAAAACAGAAAGTCCATTTCTTCAAGAAGTCTAGTATTGCTAACCTTAAAAATTACTATATGCCATCTTCTATATTCCAAATACATTGATTAATATATTCCCAGGTGCATAGGGATATGGAGGTCTGGCAGCAATCATTGACACAACAAGAAGAAAAAGCCCAATTAAAATTAAGACTCTCAAAATACTCCAAAGCTCTCTGTGCTGTTTATGGTTGAGAGGTAGTAAACAATCATATGTCACCAGAGAGGTTTAACCTGAGAGCTCTTATGCCATCTAGGGCATGGAATTAGCAGCAATTATTCACACAACAGATGAAAAAACGCTTCACCAATATAATTCACAACCAACCCACTATACTAATAATTTCTAACTTCCCATAAGAATTTGCCTTTAGGAAGTCTAAAACATCATGTGCCTCTCAAAGTTGAGACTGACCCACCCGACCTCACTCAAAAGGAATACCGAGGGTCATGCCTCGACTCAAGAGGAGCCTCCTTTTCCCCTGCTCAGCTCCAGATGAGGATCTCTTTCCCTGCTCCATCGGGAAAGGATGCCTGGCGCTCCTCTCTCATCCCAAGAGGTGGTGCACTCACCAAGAGATTTGGAAGGACTCCAGGGGTCGAGCCCCCATTCCCCAAGACCCCCAAATGTCTCAGTCCACTCCAAAGGAACCTGGTTGCCCTGCACTACCTCGACTGTCCCCCGGAGGTTCGACTCACACAATGCTGGTACGTGTGACAGACCTGTGGCACATCGAGGGAAAGCAAGAAATCCCTGTGTATGCTCATAATCGAATCCTGACACTGCTGTTGCAGCTTGGGAGGAAAGGGTTCGTGCACGTCTCCACGCGAGACAAAAACCTGACTCCACTGTGGAGGCTCCAGGGGAGCCCCAAGACCCATGTCAGCAAGGGCGAGGAAAGCTCAGGCTCTGGCCTCAACTCCAGATGAGGACTGAGGACCCGGCTCTGACTGACAGAAATCCCCAGAGGCCCCTCGCACGTGGCAAAAAGACTGGCCTCTCTTGAAGCCACAAAAGCGTTTCCCTCAGGTCCTCGTCATAACTCGAGAGGACCCAGCCACAACTCGAGAAAAACCAGGAGCTTCTCCCTTGCAGGTGGGCTGAGGATCTTGTCCGGTGTGGGGTCTTGAGGGAAATCACCCCTTCCCTCTTTAACCTGGAAAGAGTCCTTCACACCCTTGCTGTGACCCACAAAGTTCTCTGTTCCACCCGTCCACACTCGAGAGGAAGAAGGAGGGTACCGCCACGATTCAAGAGGAGCCCAGGTTTCCCTGCTCAGCTCCAGATGAGGGTACCTTTCCTTGTTCCACCAGGAAAAGATTCTTGGCACTCCCGTCGCTTTCCAAGAGGAGAGGCTCCCCACAGGAGTGTCTAAAGGAATTCCAGGGGTCGTGCTACTATTCCCCAAGAACCCCAAATATCTCAGTCCACTCCAGATGAATCTAATTGCCCTGCACTGCCACGACTGTCACCAGGAGGACTGACTCACGCCATGCTGGCAAGTGTGATAGCTCTGTGGCACTTCAAGGGATAGTCACAGATCCCTGTGTCCTCTGGACGGGAAGATGGACACTGCTGCTGCAGCTCAGGAGGAAAGCAGCCGTGCACGTCACCAGGAGAGAGGAGTCCTGACACCCCTGTGGAGGCTTCAGGAAAACCCAAAGACCCATGTCAGCACAGGCCACGAAAGCTAAGGCTCCAACCTCAGCTGCAGATGAGGACTGAGGACCCAGCACCGAGTGGGGAGGAATCAGGAGAGGCCCCTCGCAACTCACACGGAGACTGGCCTCTCCTGAGGCCACAGGTGCAGGTCCCTGAGGTCCAGGTCATAACTCGAGAGGACCTCGACAAAACTTGAGAAAAAAAAAAAAAAAGGGAACTTCTACCCTGCAGGCGGGCTGAGGCCCTTATCTGCTGCAGCGTCTCAGGGGAAATCACCCCTTTCCTATTGAACCTCGAAAATGTCCTGCACACCCTTGCTGCAGCCTACGAAATTCCCCAACTCACAAGTATCCTTCAAGAAGAACACCGGGGGTTTTGCCGTGATTAAAGAGGTGCCCCGTTTTCCACTGCTAAGCTCCATATGAGGGTCCCTTTCCATGACCTGTCGGGAAAGGGTTCCCGGCACTCACCTCGCATCCCAAGAAGAGGTGCTCTTCCCAGAATAGTCGGGAGGAGTTCCAGGGATCGTGGCACAATTCCCCAAGATCTCCAAATGATTAAGTCCAAATAAACGCTTCCAAATGAGCAAAATAGCTCTCTGGGGAGGCCTTACAAATAGCTGTGAAAAGAAGAGAGGCAAAAAGCAAAGGAGAAAAGATATAAGCATCTGAATGCAGAGTTCCAAAGAAGAGCAAGAAGAGATAAGAAAGCCTTCTTTAGCGATCAGTGCCAAGAAAGAGAGGAAAAGAACAGAATTAGAAGGACTAGAGATCTCTTCAAGAAAATTAGAGATACCAAGGGAATATTTCATGCAAAGATGGGCTCGATAAAGGACAGAAATGGTATAGACCTAACAGAAGCAGAAGATACTAAGAAGAGGTGGAAAGAATGCACGGAAGAACTGTACAAAAAAGATCTTCACGACCCAGACAATCATGATGATATGATCACTCATCTAGAGCTAGCCATCTTGGAATGTGAAGTCAAGTGGGCATTAGAAATCATGACTATGAACAAAGCTAGTGGAGGTGATGGAATTCCAGTGGAGCTGTTTCAAATCCTGAAAGATGATGCTGTGAAAGTGCTATACTCAATATGCCAGCAAATTTGGAAAACTCAGCAGTGGCCACAGGACTGGAAAAGGTCAGTTTTCATTCCAATCCCAAAGAAAGGCAATGCCAAAGAATGCTCAAACTACCACACTATTGCACTCATCTCACATGCTAGTAAAGTAATGCTCAAAATTCTCCAAGCCAGGCTTCAGCAATACGTGAACCATGAACTCCCTGAAGTTCAAGCTGGTTTTAGAAAAGGCAGAGGAACTAGAGATCAAATTGCCATCATTCGCTGGATCATGGAAAAAGCATGGGAGTTTCAGAAAAAAAAAATCTACTTCTGCTTTATTGACTATGCCAAAGTCTTTGACTTTGTGGATCACAATAAACTGTGGAAAATTCTGAAAGTCATTGGAATACTAGACCATCTAACCTGCCTTTTGAGAAATCTGTATGCAGGTCAGGAAGCAACAGTTAGAACTGGACATGGAACAACAGACTGGTTCCAAATAGGAAAAGGAGTACATCAAGGCTATATATTGTCACCCTGTTTATTTAACTTATATGAAGAGTATTTAATGAGAAATGCTGGAATAGAAAAACACAAGTTGGAATCAAGATTGCCAGGAGAAATATCAATAACCTCAGATATGCAGATGATACCACCCATATGGCAGAAAGTGAAGAAGAACTAAAGAGTCTCTTGATGAAAGTGATAGAGGAAAGCGAAAATGTTGGCTTAAAGCTCAACATTCAGAAAATGAAGATCATGGCATCCGGTCCCATCACTTCATGGGAAACACATGGGGAAACAGCGGAAACAGTGTCAGACTTTATTTTTTGGGCTCCAAAATCACTGCAGATGGTGACTGCAGCAATGAATTTAAAAGATGCTTAGTCTTTGGAAGAAAACATGACTAACCTAGATAGTACATTCAAAGGCAGAGACATCACTTTGCCGACTAAGGTCCATCTAGTCAAGGCTATGGTTCTTTCAGTGGTCATGTATGGATGTGAAAGTTGGACTCTGAAGAAGGCTGAGTGCCAAAGAATTGATACTTTTGAACTGTTGTGTTGGAAAAGACTGTTGAGAGTCCCTTTGACTGCAAGGAGATCCAACCTGTCCACTCTGAAGTAAATCAGCCCTGGGATTTCTTTGGAAGGAATGATGCTGAAGCTGAGACTCCAGTACTTTGGCCATCTCATGCGAAGAGTTGACTCATTGGAAAAGACTGTGATGCTGGGAGGGATTGGGGACAGGAGAAGAAGGGGACGTCAGAGGATGAGATGGCTGAATGGGATCACGGACTCGATGAATGTGAGTCTGAGTGAACTCCAGGAGATGTTGATGGACAGGAAGGCCTGGCATGCTGCGATTCATGGAGTCGAGAAGAGTTGGACACGACTGAGTGACTGAACTGTACTGAACTACTATGTGATGTTTTTAGATTTTTAAAGTTATGTCATACGGTATTTCGTCTAACTCTGTCCGTGATATTTTACTTAATAGTATACCACCCATATGGCTGTAAATGTCAATTTTCCCTTCTTCTTATGGGGTTCCTTATTTCTATGCTTTTTTAGCAAATTACACTGCCACCCCACACATGACACGGCCTCCCCAGCTAAGTTTCCATCTCTACACTCACACTGAGAAACATCAAGTCCTCTTCCTCTACTCCATAGAATTATATCCTGTAGTTTCAGACCAGTGACCTGCCACACCCCAGGACACACTCGACAGGAGCGGTCAGAAACTAATCCTCTCTTCTTCTGGGATAGGAACAAGGGTCCCAGAGGACCACGGGTGACCCAGAGGGATGAGCACAAGGGCACATTGGATGGTATGGCAGGGGATGAGGATGTCGGTGTGGTGGCTGGGCAAGCGGGAGTACTGAGTTACAGAGGACCAGCAATGCCAAAGTTGAATTCCCTAACGACCTCTCTGTGCCTGAGATGTCCTCTCCGGTCCACTGCTTCTGTGAGGATGGATGAAGCACGCCCAGCCTCAGGCCAGTCACCATGAGCCTGAACTTGCTCAACTGGTTGTTGGAACTCAACTCTCCGGGATGAAACAGGATTGCTAAGGGAGGTGCCTTTCAGTCTCCCCACAATGAACGAGTGATGTTGGGGTTCTTGGCTGCCCAAGGAGGGCTTGGGGCCTGGTCAGTCCCATGATGACCTCCCTTGTGTGGCCAGCAGATCAGTAGGTCCTCCAATGAGATATAAGTGGCAAGACACAGAGCTTGTGAGGGGGTCATGCATGAGGCCTGATGGCAGATATGTATAGAGGCCAGGACCTCCTCCTTTCCCAGGTGGGGAAGCTCAGGCTTACGCAGCCTAGATGCAGAGTCTGGATTTAGGTCATGAGGGTTTCAGGTGACAGCAGAGACTGGAGGCTTGGATGCTTCATGTGTCCTAGGCTCATTCAGAGAAGTTATGTTTACAGCATGCAAGACCCAGGTGATTCTCATGGAGGCAGGCTAAATTAATCACATTTGTAGGCAACATCCTTCCCTGGGTCCTGCTGCTCACAGAGACCCTGGGGCTTATTCAGTGTGAGCACAATGATGCAGGGTGCCAGGGCCCTGAGACCTACAGCTGCCCTGGGGCTGTCATGTATGTCACACACAGCAGGGTGCCCACCAGGCTAGGAGGCTGCCTTCTTCAGCGGGGAGGCAGTGGAGGAAAGAGCGGCCCTGAAGTAGGGAGAGGTGGTGCAGTCTGGCAAATGATCTAGCTGCTGGTGGAAGACATCACTGAGGAGGTTGA
>SJYE01001980.1:421829-494044 GCA_006408755.1 Eudorcas thomsonii
ATCCCTGTGTCCACTCGACGGGGAGACTTTCACAGCTGCTGCAGCTGCAGAGGCAAGGGCAAGTGTATGTCTCCAGGCAAGACGAGGCCTGACTTTACTGTGAGGGATGCATGGGAACCCCAAGATTTATGACAGCATGGGCTAGGAGAGCTCAGTTACCAGCTTCAGCACCAGAAGAGGTCTGAGGACTCGGCAATGACTGGGGAGGAATCCCCAAAGGCGCATGGCAACTGGCAAGAAGACTGGCCTCTCCTGAGGCCACAGGGGCAGGCCCATGGGCTCCCCGTCATAACTGGAGAAACCCCACCGCAACTCGAGAAATAACACAAGCTTCTCACTTGCAAGCGGCGTGAGGCCCTTATCCGCTGGGGCATCTCTGGGGAAATCACTCTTTCCCTCTTGGAACTCGAAGGGCTCTTTCATCCCCTTACTGGAACCCATGAATTTCCCCGCCCTACCTGTCTCAACTCGAGAGAGACAACAAGGCTTCTGCTGCGACGCAACAGAGCCCAGTTTGCCCCTGCTAAGCACCAGATGATTGTCCCCTTCCCTGCCCCTTAGGGAAAGTTTCCCTGGAGCTTCGCTTGAATACCAAGAGGAGGTGCTTGCAACAGGAATGTGGAGAGGAGAATCAGGGGTTCGGCCACCATTCACCAAGACCCCCAAATGCCTTGTCCATTGTAGATCAACTTGACAGCCCCGGACTGCCTTGACTGTCACCCCGATCACTCCGAGGGTCGAGGCTCAACACACTGGCACGTGTGAAAGCACTTTGGACCTCGAGAGCAAGCCACAGATTCCTCTGTCCTCTTGACAAGGAGTTCCCTGCCACAACCATTACACCCAAGATGAACCCCAATGGATCCGCTGCAAATCAAGAGGAGCCCAGTTTGCCCCTGCTAAGCTCTAGATGATAGCTCCTCTTCCTGCTCCTTAGTCTAAGGTGTCCTGGGGCTTCCGTCGCATCTGAAAAGGAAGTGCTCTCAGTAGGAAAGTCGGGAGGATCATCTGGGTTCTGGCCACTATTCTCCAAGATCCCCAAAAGCCTTGTCCACTGCAAATGAACCTGTTTGCCCTGCACTGCCTTGACTGTCATCCGGAGGTTCAACGCCCGAAACACCTGCACGTGTGACAGAATTTTGGACCTCGAGAGCAAGCCGGAGATTCCTCTGTCTGCTCGACATGGAGGCTGACACTGCTGCTGCAGCTGGTCAGGCAAGTAGCCGTGCACGTGTCCAGGTGAGACAAAGCCTGTCTCCTCTGTGGGAGCCTCAGTGTAACCCCAAGACCTAGGTCAGGACGGTCGAGGGAAGCTCAGGCATTCGCCTCAGCACAAGTCGAGGACAGGGCACCCAGAAGCGATTGGAGAGGAATCCCCAGATATGACTGGAAACTGGAACGGAGACTGTCCTCTCCTGTGGCCACAGGGGCGCATCACTGGGCTCCCCGTCATAACTGGAGAAACCCCACTGCAACTCGAGAAACCCCAGGAGCTCCTCCCTTGCAAGCGGGTTGAGGCCCTTATCGGATCCGGCGTCATGTGGGAAATCACCACTTCCCTCTTAGACCTGGAAGGGCTCCTTCACTCCCTTGCTGTGACACAAGTAGTTCCTGGCCACAACCGTCGCACACAAGAGGAACCCCAATGGACCGCTGTGACTCAAGAGGAGCCCACTTTGCCCCTGCTAATCTCTAGATGATAATCCCTTTAACTGCTCCCTAGTATAAGGGGTCCTGGGGCTTCAATCTCATCCCAAAAGGAGGTGCTGGCAGTAGGAAAGTCGGGAGGAGCATCTGGGGTTCGGCCACCATTCTCCAAGACCCCCAAATTCCTTGTCCACTGCAGATGAACCTTCTGCCCTGCACTGCCTTGACTGTCACCCCAAGGCTCAAGCCCAAAACACCAGCACGTGTGACAGCACTTTGGGCCTCGAGGGAAAGCCACACATCCCTGTATCCACTCAACATGGAGCCTGACACTGCTGCTGCAGCTGGTCAGACGGCAAGTAGCCGTGCATGTGTCCAGGTGACAAGAAGCCTCTCTCCTCTGTGGGAGCCTCAGGGGAATCCTCAATATCTAGGTGAGGATGGTCGAGGGAAGCTCCGGCACTGGCCTCAGCACAAGTCGAGGATTGGGCACCCAGAGACGATTGGAGAGGAATCCTCAGAGATGCTGGCAACTGGCACGGAGACTGTCCTTTCTTGAGGCCACTGGGGTGCCTCCCTTTGCTCCCAGTCCTAACTGGAGAAACCCCACCGAAACTCGAGAAACACCAGAAGCTTCTCCCTTGCAAGCGGGGTGAGGCCCTTATCTTCTGTGACGTCTTAGGGGAAATCACCCCTTCCCTCTTGTACCTCGAAGGGCTTCTTCACCCTTTTGCTGTGACCCAAGAAGTTCCCCACCCCACACTTTGAACAGCGGGAGGCTGCTCTGCCCCTATATACCTAAACAAGATTTGTGTGCGTAGATGGAAGGGAAGCCCCTTTCCTCTTTCCAGGTGGAGACCCTGGACGGAGTCCCGTGTTGTGAGTGGGCTTTCACAGGCACAGCCTGTGCCCTAGAGCCCCAGGTTCCTGTCAGGGTGGGTGGGCAGTTCGGGGGCTTTGTTTTGTGGCCCTTCGATGCAGTGGGGAGTAGAATCCATCCTGGGCTCATGGGCTCTCAGCAGTGGCAAAAGAACTAACTGCCCGGGAACTCCCCTAGGTCCCTTTGATGTGGCTGCCCATGCCCCGTTTCCCAACCTTCCTTACCTTCCAATCCGCTCTGGAATTTCCCACCTTTTCACATTCCACACGTCCCTTGTCCTCAATAGGCCCCGTGTCTTTGGAAAGGGAAGTCTCAACTCTCGATCTCCCCTCAGTGGATCCCTGGGCCCTGCACTGTAGCAACCACTGCTATAGGGAAAGGACTTGGAATTGGAATCTGTTTGTAATGAGAGGCCAGTGCTAGAGCTGTGAGAGAATAGTAGGTTACCCATCACCAGCATTCTGATGCCTGTATTCGGGGGCACAAAGCTTCCCAGAGAATCATAAAGAATACCCAGCATAGGATTCACTGTGACTGCCACGTGAAAGATGAGTGGTGTGAGGCCAACCTTTGTTCCAGGCCCAGACCCAGCTCTGGGGTCTCCTTCCTGTGTAGCTCAGCACCCCTCCCCACATACTCACATGCACAGCCCCAGCCTCCTCAACTCTGTGCTCTGCCATGCTGGGCTGCACGTCTTCCTGCTGATTCAGAGGCAGGGGTTCTTGGGGCTCACCGTCAGAGCTGGGTGTGCTAAACTCCATTGCTGCTTGAGACTGGGCCCCAGGGTGTGTCCTGGGTGGTGTTTGTGAAGCAGGCCTTTCCCACTTCTTCTTCATTCCCAGTTGGGCTGATTCCTCCATGGGCACGTTCACTTGGAGCCTGCCTTGGGCCTCACGGGCAGGGTGCTGGAGATCTGACGCCTCCCTGGGGAGGTGAATCGGGTGCCCTCCTCATTGGCCACATCAACTGGGAAGCTCTGAAATGACACTGACCATCAGTCAGCCCTGCCTGGTGTCTTCTGAGCTGGGCCTCACCAGTATGGCAGCTGCTTCTGCCCCCTCGAAATTCTGCTACCAGTAGAAACATGTACCTGCTCAGGAACCCACCCTGGATGAAGCAGAAGCCCCTGAGGGCGTGGGGTCTTCCTGGGCAGCTGGTGCTACCTGGACTTTCCCCATGCCACCTACTTTGCTCTCCCCTTGGCTGTGGACATGCGCAGCCCACAGACTTCTGAGCCACACCCGCAGGGGCTTGCTTGAAGCAGAGATACCCCAGGAAAACTCCATCCACACACACAGGGAAAGCACTCATGGTTAACCTGGTGGGATACGAGAGGGGGCCTGGCCCAGGCTGGAGCTCCCGTGTTACCTTTCTGTTCCTTTGAGCAAAGGGCCAGAGGCCTCTTGGGGGGGTCCTGAGGCAACAGCAAGTTCTTTCCCAAACACTCTGCCTCTGAGCTCTCCAGAGGCCCCTGTTTCTTGGAAGGGGCAAACAGCAAAGAATCCTGGCTGCCCGTGAACTGGCTGGGGGCTCCTCTCAGGTGTGAGGCCTGGGGATCTGATTTCCGTGTTCTGTTGGGTTCTGTTGCCAGGAAGTGACGTCATTTCCTGGTTTCCCTCCGGAGGTCCCTTACACAAAGCTCCCCAAGAGAATCTCTGTGTTTCTGTCTGTTCAGGCAACCCCTTAGACAATGTGCAGGCACAGTGTCACCCACATTGCTCACCCCACAGTTTTGGCAGGCCTGGGTGCAGCCTGGACCTGAGCTCTGAGGTACAGGTCTTTCAGACAGGCTCTTCTCATCTGTGGTGTGACCCTTGACAAGACATATGCCTCTCAGGGATTCCATAGTCTCTCCATTTGCAGAGTTGGTTCAATCTCTCATCTACTGCCTTGGTCTGTCAGCCTACTACACCTACATGCCTTTCAACCTGGGGAGGGTATCACAGGGAGCTTGTTCCCTGGGGAATTCCCAAAGGCAAGATTCAATACATGGCTGACCTAGCATAGAATGGGGCAGAAGCAGGCCTGGATGGGCTCTGGGTCCTCAAAAAGTCACTCCGCTTCCTGCCTGTTTTGAGACCAAGCCCACCCTTACCCAAATGGAGGAATGAAAGTAAGACTAGAAGGTCACCTTCTCTTATTTAAAAGAAGACCTAACTTTCTGGTCCTCTTTTTTCCATTGAGATTTGGTTCAAGTGCCCCATCTCGGCTTTTATGAGTGGCTGCGCCTATAATTGCTCCCTGCTTTCTATTATTCTCATAACCTTGGGTCATTTTCCCACTTCTTCAGTGGATGGGCACTGTCATTGATTCTAACTTACAGAGAGATTTATGAAATGGTCTGTAAAATCTACTAATTTCTTCTGTCTTGTTCAGTGTCTCTCTCTAGAAATGCCTTTCTTTTTCATTCGAAATTCAGTCTTTGTCTTCCTTTTTCTCTTTCTCTCTGTGTCTCCTGTGGATGGATGGATGCATCTGAATTCACATGGATATTGTGAGCTTAGGGTTAGGTTTTAGGTATAGGTTAGAGTGAGATCAAGTGTTTAGGTTGGAGTTGGTGTTGGGGGATGAGACAAGGATGGTGTGTTTTTTCTTGGAGACTTTAGTGCTGTTCGTTCTTAGTCTATTTTACTTAGGAACCGCTTATCAGATACATGGCTTGCAAGTCATCTCTTATGTTCAGTTTCCTATCTTTTTGATTTGTGAAATATTGATTCCCTGGTGGCTCAGATGGCAAAGTGTCTGCCCGCGATGTGGGACCCTGGTTTGATCTCTGGGAAGGGAAGTTCCCTGGAGAAGGAAATGGCAACCCACTCCAGTCCTCTTGCTGAGAAAATTCCATGGATGGAGGAGTCTGGTGGGATAGAGTCCATGTAGTCACAGAGAATCAGACACGACTGAGCCACTTGGCTTTACTTGTGGTTGGCACACAGATTTGTAGTTTCAACACCACTAAAGGTTGTGTTGGGTGCAGGAGGGCCGAGAACTCCATGTTCAAGGTAAGGGGGGGGCGGCCCTGATGAGATATCCCTCGTCCAAGGTAAGCATCATTGGCTGTACTTTGCTGGAGCAACCCTGAAGAGATACCCCACTACCAAGGTAAGAGAACCCGAAGTAAGGTGGTAGGTGTTGTGAGATGGCATCAGATGGCAGACAGACTGACAACTAGCCAATCTGATCACATGGACCACAGTTTTGTCTAACTCGATGAAACTAGGCCATGCATGAGGGGGTCACCCAAGGCGGACGGGTCATGATGGAGAGGGCTGAAAGAATGTGGTCCACTGGAGAAGGAAATGGCAAACCACTTCAGTATTCTTGCGTTTAGAATCACGTGAACAGTATAAGAAGGCAAAATGAGAGGGTACTGAAAGAGGAACTCACAGGTCAGTTAGTGCCCAATATGCTACTGGAGATCAGTGTGGAAATAACTCCAAAAAAACTGAAGTGATGGAACAAAAGCAAACCCAATACCCCGTTGTGGATGTGACTGGTGAAACAAGCAAGGTCCCATGGTGTAAAGAGCAATATTGCATAGGGACCTGGAATGTTAGGTTCAGGAATCAAGGCAAAGTGGAAGTGGTTAAACATGGGATGGCAAGAGTGAACCTAGACATTCTAGGAATCAGCGAACTACAATGGACGGGTATCAGGGTCCAGCTCTGGTGGATCCAGGGTGATTCGAACCTGGGAACGGAGTCAGCGTCCTTGGAAAAATACATATATAAATACAGATATTTAGACAGATTAGAAGCGGATCGTGTAGTAGAAAAATTAGTGGAGAAAAAGTCGCTGCATAACTTGGTTTATGTGGAATAGCATCCATGCTCCAGATGGGAATTCAGTCAGAAAAACGGGGAGCAGAAAAGAACGCCATGAGGGAATCAATCTTTCCAGAAACTGATCTGATTTCTTTACTTTGGGGTTTGCTTATATACCTTTTGTTACAAATAGGGATGAATACAGAGTCACGCGTGGGTCAATAGTCCTGACTTTATTAAATCAGTTGCTTCCCATAAAAAAGGTCTTAGGGGTGTTACATCATCTTCAAGCCATGTCTGCCTGCTGACATTTACAACCCTTTCTTTCTGATAACAAAGAAACTTATTTTTTTCCAAGGGTGATTTTCTGAAACTAGGCATCACCCTCCAAATAAAGTTGCATACCTATAGGGTGAGGGTGTAGTGAGATACAATCAAGAAAGGAATTTATTTGAGCCAAGGTTAACAAGATTAATCTTAAAGCTTAATTCTTATTTCTCCTATATACTTATTCCTCCAGTATGCTTAAAGGTTAATGCTCATTCTCCTATATGCTAATTATATTCATTATAAGGACAGGGAATATGGAGATTTAGTAGCAAACATCAGCCCAGCAAACAATAATCCTTTCACCAATGTTCCTGTTAAGATCTACTTAGTCTTAAAATAGTGACAAAGTTACATTTTCACATAGCAAGGAGAGAGTGATTTATAACAAAGTACAGTGATCTATTACAAAAGAGAAAGTCCATTTACTCAAGAAGTCTAGTATTGCTAACCTTAAAAATTACTATATGTCATCTTCTATATTCTAAATACATTGATTAATATATTCCCAGGTGCATAGGGATATGGAGGTCTGGCAGCAATCATTGACACAACAAGAAGAAAAAGCCCTATTAAAATTAAGACTCTTAAAATACTCCAAAGGTCTCTGTGCTGTTTATGGTTGAGAGGTAGTAAATAATCATGTGTCATCAGAGAGGTTTAACCTGAGAGTTGTTATGCATCTAGGGCATGGAATTAGAAGCAATTATTCACACAACAGATGAAAAAACACTTCACCAATATAATTCACAACCAACCCACTGTACTAATAATTTCTATCTTCCCATAAGAATTTGCCTTTAGAAAGTCTAAAACATCATGTGCCTCTCAAAGTTGGGACTGACCCACCCGATCCCACTCAAAAGGAATACCGAGGGTCATGCCTCAACTCAAGAGGAGCCTCCTTTTCCCCTTCTCAGCTCCAGATGAGGATCCCTTTTCCTGCTCCATCAGGAAAGGATGCCTGGCGCTCCTCTCTAATCCCAAGAGGCGGTGCACTCATCTAGAGATTCAGAAGGACTCCAACGGTGGAGCCCGCATTCCCCAAGACCCTCAAATGTCTCAGTCCACTCCAGATGAACCTGGTTGCCCTGCACTACCTCGACTGTCCCACGGAGGTTCGACTCCCACAATGCTGGCACGTGTGACAGACCTGTGGCACATTGAGGGAAAGCAAGAGATCCCTGTGTATGCTCATAATTGAATCCTGACACTGCTGCTGCAGCTTGGGAGGAAATCGTTTGGACACGTCTCCACGTGAGACAAAAACCTGACTCCACTGTGGAGGCTCCAGGGGAACCCCAAGACCCATGTCAGCATGGGCAAGGAAAGCTCAGGCTCTGGCCTCAAGTCCAGATGAGGACTGAGGACCCGGCTCTGATTGACAAGAAATCTCCAGAGGCCCCTCGCAAGTGGCAAAAAGACTGGCCTCTCTTGACGCCACAAAAGCGGCTCCCTCAGGTCCTCGTCATAACTCGAGAGGACCCAGCCGCAACTCTAGAAAAAACAGGAGCTTCTTCCTTGCAGGTGGGCTGAGGATCTTGTCTGGTGCGGCGTCTTGAGGGAAATCACCCCTTCCCTCTTGAACCTCAAAAGAGTCCTTCACACCCTTGCTGCGACCCACAAAGTTCTCCGTTCCACCCGTCCACACTCGAGAGGAAGAAGGAGGGTACCGCCACAACTCAAGAGGAGCCCAGTTTTCCCTGNGAAGGTGTTCTCCCCAGGAGAAGCAGGAGGAACTCCAGGTGTCGTGCCACAATTCCCCAAGACACCCAAATACCTAGTCAATTCCAGATGCACCTGACTTCTGTTCACTGCCTCGACTGTCACCACGAGGATTGACTCACGCCACGCTGGTGCATGTCAGTCCTGTGGCACCTCAAGTGAAAGCCAAAGATCCCTGTGTTCGCTCAAATGGAAAACCTGACACTGCTGCTGCAGTTCGGGAGGGAAGTGGCCGTGCACCTCTCCAAGTGTCACGAGACCTGATTCCCCATTGGAGGCTTCAGGGGAACCCCAAAACCCATGTCAACAAGGGCAAGGAAAACTCAGCCTCCTCCCTCAAATCCAGATGAAGACAGATGACCCGGCATCGACTAGGGAGGAATCCCCAGAGTCCACTGGCAACTCGCACAGAGACTGGCCTCTACTGAGGACACAGGGCTGGGTCTCTGAGGTCCCTGTCGTTACTCAAGAGGACCCCACCACAACTCGAATAAAAACATGAGCTTCTCTCTTACATGCAGGGTGAGGTCCTTGTCTGTTGTGGCATCTCGGGGGAAATCACCCCTTCCTTCTTGAACTTGGAAAGGGTCCTTCACACTCTTGCTGCGACCCACAAAGTTCCCCGATCCAACTGTCCACACTTGAGAGGTAAAAGGAGGGTAATGCCACGACTCATGAGGACCCCCGTTTTCTCCTACTCAGCTCCAGATGAGGGATCCTTTCACTGCTCTGTTGGGAAAGGATTTCCGGTGCTCCCCTCACCTCCCAACAGGAGGTGCTGTCCGCAGGAGTGTCTAGAGGAATTCCAGGGGTTGTGCGACCATTTGCCAAGACCCCCAGTTTTATCAGTTCACTCCAAGTGAATCTTATTGCCCTGCACTGCCTCGACGATCACCCTGAGGATCGACTCACGCCACACTGGCACATGTGACAGCCCTGTGGCACCTCGGAGGCAAGCCACAGATCCCTGTGTCCACTCGAATGGGAAGCCTGACACTTCTGCTGCAGCTCGGAAGAAAAGCGGCCGTGCACATCTCCATGGGAGACGAGGGCCTGACTCACCTGTGGAGGCTCCAGGGTAACCCCAAGACCCAGTCAGCCCACGCGAGGAAAGCTCAGGCTCTGGCCTCAGCAACAGACAAGGTCTGAGGACCTGGCATCGACTGGGGAGGAATTTCCAGAGTCCCCTCGCAACTTGCACAGAGACTGGTTTCTCCTGAGGGCACAATAGCGGGTCCCTGATGTCCTGAATTAACTCGAGAAGGCTCCACCCCAACTGGAGAAAAACCAGGAGCTTCTCCCCTGCAGGCGGGGTGAGATCTTCGTCCAGTGTGGCATTTCGGGGGAAAACACCCCTTCTCTCTTGAACCTGGAAAAGGTCATTCACACACTTGCTGTGATCCACGAAGTTCCCCAACACATCCTTCCTCACCCGAGAGGAACACTGAAGGTCTGCAGTGACTCAGGAGGAGCTCGGTGTTTCCCTACTCATCTCCAGCTGAGCGTCCCTTTCCCTGAACCATTGGGAAAGTAATCACGGTGCTCAGCATCCCAAGAGAATGCATTATCCCCAGGAGAGTTGGGAGGGACTCTAGGGGACGTGCCACCATCTCCAAGACCCCCAAATGTCTCAGTCTACTCCAGATGAACCTGATATTCCTGCACTGTCTCGACTGTCACACTGAGGATCGACTCACGTCACACTAGCACGTGTGACAGTCCTGTGGCACCTCGAGGGAAAGCCTCAGATCCCTGTGTCCACTTGATGGGAAGCCTGACACTGCTGCTGCAACTCGGTAGGAACGTGGACACGCACATCTCCACACAAGACAAGGACTGAATCCCCTGTGCAGTTTTCAGAGGAACCCCAAGGCCCATATCAGCAATGGCGAGGAAAACTCAGGCTCTGATCTCAGATCCAGATGATGACTGAGGACCCGGCATCAACTGTGCTGTAATCATCAGATGCTCCTGGCAACTCACGTGGGGACTGTCCTGTTGTGAGGCCACAGTTCGGGTCCCTGAAGTCCCTGTCATAACTCGAGAGACCCCAACACAACACGAAAAAAACCAGGAAGTTCTCACCTGCAGGTGTGTTTAAGCTGTGGTACCCTGCATCGTCTCAGGGCGAAATCACCCCTTCCCTCTTGAACCTCCAAAGAGTTCTTCACACCCTTGCTGCGACACACAGGGTTCCAAGACATACCGGACCCCATATGAGAGGAATACCAAGGATTCCATACTACTCAAGAGCAGCCCCGTTTTCCCCTGCTCACCTACAGATGAGAGTCGCTTTCCCTGCTTCCGCGGGAAAGGTTACCCAGCGCACCCCTTGCATCCCAGGAGGAGGCACTCTCCCCAGGAGAGTTGGGAGAAACTACAGGGTTCATGCCACCATTTCCAAAGATCTGCAAGTGTCTCAGTCCACACCAGATGAATCGGATTGCCCTGCACTGCCTCGACTGTCACACTAACGATTGACATACGCCATGGTGGCATGTGTGAAAGCCTGGTGGCACCTCGATGGAAAGGCACAGATCCCCGTGTCCACTCGACGGGAAGCCTGACACTGCTGCTGCAGCTTGGGAGGAAAGCAAACATGCTCTGGATCCCTGTGAGACGAGGCCTGACTCCCGTGTGGAGACTCCACGGGAACACCAAGACACATGTCAGCACGGGCGAGGAAACTCAGGCTCAGGCCTCAACTCCAGACGAGGACTGATGACCCAGAACCGACTGGGTAGGAACCTAGAGAGGGCCCTCGCAAGTCGCACAAAGTCTAACCTCTCCCGAGGCCACAGAGCACGTCCCTGGGGCCCTGATAAAACACGAAAGACCCTGCTGCAGCTAGAGAAAAACCAGCAGCTTTTTCCCTGCAAATTCAGTCAGGACCTTGTCCACTGCAGCGTCTCAGGGGAAATCACCCCTTCCTTCTTGGACATAGAAAGGCTGCTTCACACTCTAGCTGTGACCCACGAAGTTCTCCAACCCATCCGACCCCACTCGAGAGGAACACCGAGGGTCCCGCCGCCACCTGGGAAGGCATCACGAGAGGACCCTCGCAACACCCAGAGAATGGCCTCTCCTCAGGCCTCAGGGGCGGTTTCCTGGGTTGACATCTGTTACTAGAGAGGACCATGCCGCAACTCAGAAAAACCAAGAGGATTCCCGATTTCCCCTGCTAAGCTTCAGATGAGGGTACCTTTCCCTGCTCTGCCGGGAAATGATTCCCAGCGCTCCCCTCGCATCCCAAGAGAAGGCACTTAACCAAGGAAGGGTGGGGGAACTCCAGGGGTCGTGCCACCATTTGCCAAGACCCCAAATGCCTCAGTCCACTCCAGATAAATCTGATTGCCCTGCACTGCCTCGACTGTCACCAAAGAATCAACTCACACCACACTGGCATGTTTGACTGCCACATGACAAATACAGGGAAAGACACAAACCCCTGTGTCCACTCAATGGGGAGCCTGACACTGAGTCTGCAGCTCGGGAAGAAAGCGGCTGTAAACGTCTCCACACGAGACAAGACCTAACTCCACTGTGGAGGCTCCAGGGAAACCCCAAGACCCATGTCAGCACGGGCGAGGAAAGCTCAGGCTCTGGCCTCAACTCCAGACGAGGACTGAGGATGAGGCGCCAACTGACGCAGAATCCCCAGAGCACCATCGCAACTCACTTGGAGACTGGCCTCTCCTGAGGCCACAGAGGCGGGTCCCTCGTGTCCCTGTAGTAACTCGAGAGGACCCCTCCACAATTTGGGAAAACAAGAAGCTTCTCTCCTGCAGCAAGTGAGGCCCTTGTGCTTCGTGGCCTCTAGGGTGAAATCACCCCTTTCCTCTTGGACCTCAAAAGGCTCGTTCACACACTTGGTATGACCCACGAAGTTCCCTGAACCACCCTTCACTTCGAGAGGAACACCAAGGATCCTGCCGCGACTCAAGAGGTGCCACGTGTTCCTCTCCTCAGCTCCAGATGAGGGTCACATTCCGTCCTATATATGGAAAGGATTCAACGCCCTTCCCTCGCATTCCAAGAGCAGGTGCTCTTCCGTGGAGTGTGAAGAAGAACTCCAGGCCTCGTTCCACCATTTCCGATATCCCCCAAAAGCTTCACTCCACTCCAGATGAACCTGATTGCCCTGCGCTTCCTGGAATATCACCCCGAGGATCAACTCACGCCACTCTTGCACGTGTGATAGCACTATGGCACCTCGAGGGCAAGCCACAGATCCCTGTGTCCGCTTGACGGGAAGCCTGACACTGCTGCTGAGGCTCAGGAGGAACTCGGGCATACACGTCTCCACCCAAGAAGAGGCCTCACACCCCTGTGGAGGCTCCAGGGAACCCCAAACTCAAGTCAGCACGGGCGAGGAAAGCTCGGGCTCCGGCCTCAGCTCCATAAGAGGACTGAGGACTCGGCATCGACTGTGGATGAATCCCCAGAGGTCTCTCGCAACTCGCACAGAGACTGGCCCCACCTAAGACCACAGGGGCGGGGGTCCCTGGGGTCCGCTTCAACTCAATAGGATCCCGCCGAAACACAAGAAAAACCAAGAGTGTCTTCCCTGCATGCAGGTTGAGGCCCTTTTCCACTGCGGCATCTCTGGGGAAATCACCCCTTCCCTCTTTGATCTCGAAAGGCTCCTTCACACCATTGCTGTGACCCACGAAGTTCCCTGACCCACCCGTCCCCATTCAAGAGGAACACCGAGGGTTTTGCCATGACTCAAGGCAGCCCCGTTTTACCCTGCTTATCTCCAGATGACGTTCCCTTTCCTTGCTCTGCTGAGGAAGGTTTCCCTCACTTCCCTAGCATCTGAAGGTGGCACTCGACCCAGGAAACACGGTCAGAACTCCATGGGTCGTACCACCATTCCCCAAGACCCCCAAATGCCTCAGTCCACTCCAGATGAACCTTAATGCCCTGAAATGACTCGACTCTCACCCCTAGGATCGGCTCAAGCCTAGCTGGCAAGTGTGACAGCCCTGCAGCACATTGGGGGCAAGCCACAGATCCCAGTGTCCGCTCGACAGGGAGACTGACACTGCTGCTGAAGCTTGAGAGGAAAGCGGCTGTACATGTCTCCACACGAGACAAGGCCTGACTCCACTGTAGAGGCTCCAGGGGATCCCCAAAACCCATGTCAGCATGGGTATAGAAAGTTCAGCGTCTGGCCTCCGATTTAGACAAGGACTGAGGACCTGGCACAGACTGGGGAAGGAATCCCCATAGGCCCCTCCGAACTTGCACAGAGACAGGCCTCTCCTGAGGCCACAGGGGCGGGTCCCTGCAGTACAAGATATACCTCGAGGGGACCCCACTGCAACTCGAGAAAAACCAGGGGCTTCTACCCTGCAGGCAGGGTGAGGCCCTCGACTGCTGCGTCATCTCAGGGTAAATCACAACTTTCCTCTTGGACGTTGAAAGGCTCCTTCACACGCTTGCTGTGACCCACAAAGTTCCCTGACCCACGTGCCAACATGAAACAAACAACGAGGCACCCGCTGCGACACAAGAGGAGCCCCATTTCCCCTTCTCAGCTCCAGATGAGGGTCCTTTTCCCTGGTCGGTCTGGAAAGGATTCCCGGCACTCCCCTCGCATTCCCAGAGGAGGTGATTGCAACAGGAGACTCGGGAGGAACACCAGGGGTCGTGCCACCATTCCCCAAGACTCTCAAATGTCTCTTCCACTCCAGATGAAAGTGACAGCCCTGCACCGCCTCGACTGTCATCCAGAAGATCGACTCACTCCACGCTCGCAAATGTGTCAGACCTGGGCTACACTGAGTGCAAGCCACAGATCCCTGTGTCCACTTGAAGGAGAGCCTGACATTGCTGCTGCAGCTCGGTAGGAATGTGGCGGTGCAAGTCTCAACGTGAGACATGGCCTGACACCCTTGCGGGGGCTCCAGGGGAACCCCAAGTCCCATGTCAGCATGGGTGAGGACAGCTCAGACTCCAGCCTCAGCTCCAGACAAGGGCCGAGGACTCGGCACAGACAGGGCAGGAATCCCCAGAGGCCCCTCGCTATTTGTATGGAGACTGGAATCTCCTGAGTCCACAGGGGCGGTCGCTGGGGTCCCCACCGGGACTTGAGAGGATCCCGCCACAACTCGAGAAAAACCAGGAGCTTCTCCCCTGAGGCGGGGTGAGGCCCTTGTCCTCTTAGGTATCTCGGGTTAAATCACCCCTTCCCTCTTGAATCTGGAAACGCTCCTTCACACCCTTGCTGTGACTCACGTATTTCCCGACCCACTTGTAGCCACTTAAGAAAAGCACCGAGGGTACCACCATGACTCAAGAGGAGCCCCGTTTTCCCCTTCTCACCTTCAGATGAGGGTCCCTTTCACTGCTTCATCAGGAAACGATTCCCGGCGGTCCCCACGCATCCCAAGAGGAGGTGCTTGCAACAGGGGAGTTGGAAGGCACCCCAGGGGTCGTGCCACCATTCCCCAATACCCCAAAATGCCTTGTCCACTCCAGATGAACATGAATGTCCTGCACTGCTTCGATTGTCACACTGAGGTTCAACTCACACCACGCTGGAACGTGTGACAGCCCTGGGGTACCTTGCGGGCAAGACACAGTTCCCTGTGTCTACTAGACGGGGAGACTGACACTGCTGCTGCCGCTTGGGAGGAAAGCGACCATACATGTCTCCATGTAAGATGAGGCCTGACACCCTTGTGTGTTCTCCACGGGAACCCAAAGACCCATGTCAGCACAGGAAAGGAAATCTCAGGGTCTGGCCTCAGCTCAGGAGGACTGCCAACTTTACGCCTACTGGGAAGAAATCCCTAGAGGCCCCTCGCATGGATACTGGCCTCTCTTGAGGCCAAAGGGGCAGATCTCAGGGGTCCCTGTCGTAACTCGAGAGGACAACTCTAGAAATACCAGGAGCTCAGGGGTCCCTGTCGTAACTCGAGAGGACAACTCTAGAAATACCAGGAGCTTCTCCCCTGCAGGAGAGTCAGGCCTTTTTCCGCTATGGCGCCTTGGGGGAAATCACCCCTTCCCTATTGGACCTCGAAAGGCTCCTTCACACCCTTTCTATGACCCACGAAGTTCCCCGACCTACCCATCCCCACTCGAGAGGAACACCGAGGATCCCGCCGGGACTCAGAAGGAGCCTCGTTTTCCACTGCTCTGCTCTAGATGAGGGTCCCTTATCCTGCTCCGTCAGGAAAGGATTCTTGGCACTCCCCTCGCATCCCAAGAGGATGAGCTTGCACCA
Organism: Eudorcas thomsonii; assembly: GCA_006408755.1. Lineage (NCBI taxonomy): Eukaryota > Metazoa > Chordata > Mammalia > Artiodactyla > Bovidae > Eudorcas > Eudorcas thomsonii. The sequence goes on from SJYE01001980.1 coordinate 437,407, forward strand.
GAAGAGTCGGGAGGAACACCAGGGATCGTGCCACCATTTCCCAAGACTCCTGAATGCCCTATCCACTACAGATGACCTTGACTGCCCTGCACTGCTTCGACTGTCATGCGGAGGATCGACTCACACTACACTGGCACGTGTGACATCTCTGGGGTACCTCCAGGCAAGCCACAGATCCCTGTGTCCGCTCAACGGGGAGCCTGTCATTGCTGCTGCAGCTCGCTTTGAAAGCAGCCGTGCATGTCGCCTTGCGAGATGAGGCGTGATTCCCTGTGGGTTCTCTAGGGGAACCCACAGACCCATGTTATCACAGGCAACAAAAGCTCAGGCTCCGTCCTCAGCTCCAGACGAGGACTGGACACCCAACACTGAATTGGAAGGGATCTCCAGAGGCCCCTCGATACTCGCACGGAGATTTGCCTCTCCTGAGGATACAGCGGCAGGCCTCAGGGGTCCCTATTGTAACTCGAGAGGACACAGCCACAAATCGAAAAATAACAGGAGCTTCTGCCCTGAGGGTGGGGTGAAATCCTTGTACACTGCGGCCTCTAGGGGGAAATCACACCTTCCCTCTTGGACCTTGAAAGACTCCATTACACCCTTGCTCTGACCCACGAATTTCCCCTACATACACATCCCCACTCAAGAGGAATACCGAGGATCCCTGCACGACTCAAGATGAGCCCCGTTTTCCCCTTCTGAGCTCCAGATTATGGTCCGTTTCCCTGCTATGTCGAGAAAGGATTCTAGGAGATACCCTCGAATACCAAGAAAAGGCAATCGCACCAGTAGTGTTGAGAGGAACACCAGGGGTCATGCCATCATTCCGTAAGACCTCAAATACCTCCTCCATTCCAGATGAACCTGACTGCCCTGCACTGCCTCGATTGATCCCAAGGATCAACTCACGTCACACTGCACGTGCAACAGCACTGGGGTACCTTGAGGGCAAGGAACAGATCCCTGTGTCCGCTCGAAGGGGAGCCTGACACTGCTGCTGCATATTGGGACTATAGCGGCCGTACATGTCTCCACGCGAGACGAGGCCTGACTCCCATGTGGGGGCTCCAGGGGCAACCCAAGACACATGTCAGCATAGGCGAGGAAAGCTCAGGCTCCCGCCTCAACTCCAGAATAGGAATGAGGACGTGCTGCCGACGGGGGGATTACCAGAGTCCCCTTGCTACTCCCACAGAGACTGGCCTCTCGTGAGGCCACAAAGGCGGGTCCCTGGGGCCCCTGTCTTAAATCTAGAGGACCCTGCCTAAACTCCAGAAAAACCAGGAGCTTCTCCCCTGCAGGCAGGGTGAACACGTTATGCGCCGGGGCATATCAGGGGAAATCACCCCTTCCCTCAGACCTCAAAAGACTGATTCACACCCTTTCTGTGAGCCATGATTTTCCCTGACACAACCGTTCCCCCTCGAGAGGAACACCGAGGGTCCCACCGCGAGTCAAGAGGAGCCCCGTTTTCTCCAGCTCAGCTCCAGAGGAGGGTCCATTTCCCTGCTCCGAAGGGAAAGGATTCCCGTCGCTCCCCTTGCATCCCAAGAGGATGAGCTCGCACCAGAAGAGTTGGGAGGAACACCAGGGATCGTGCCACCATTCCCCAAGACCCCCAAAAGCCTCATCCACTCCAGATGTAAATGACTGCCTTGCACTGCCTCGACTGTCACCGCAACGATCGACTCTCGACACGCTGGCACGTGTGACAGCTGGGTTACTTCGAGGGCAAGAAACAGATCCCTATGTTCTATTGACGGGGAGCCTGACACTGCTGCTGCAGCTAGGGAGGAAAGCGGCCTTGCATGTTTCCATGCGAGACGAGGCCTGTGACCTCTTTTGGGGCCTCATGGCAAAATAAAGAAGAATGTCAGCACTAGCAAGGAAAACTGACGTTCTGGCCTCAGCTCCAGATGAGGAGTGAGGACCCAGCGCCGACTGGGGAGTAATCCCCAGATGCCCCTCTAAACTCGCCTGGAGACTGGCCTCTACTGAGACCACAGCAGTGGGCCACTAGGGTCCCCGTCTTAACTGAAAAGTACCTTGCCACAACTGGAGAAAACCATGAGCTTCTCCCCGGCAGGCAGGGTCAGGCTTTTTTCCGCTGAGCGTCTCGGTTGAAATCAGCCCTTCCCTCTTGGACCGCGAAAGGCTCCTTCACACCCTTGCTCAGACCTACGAAGTTTGTCCACCCAGCCGTCCCCCTCTAGAGGAAAACCGAGGGTCCCTCTGAGACTCAAGAAGAGCCGCGTTTTCCCATGCTCAGCTCCAGATTATGGTCTCTTTCTCTTATCCCTTGGGTAAGGTTTCCCTGCGCTACCGTTGCATCCCAAGAAAAGGCACTCGCACCAGGAGTGTTGGGAGGAACACCAGGGGTCATGCCACCATTACCTAAGATCAACAAATGCCTCATCCACTCCAGATGAACCTGACTGCCCTGCACTTCCTCCACTGTCTCCCTGAGGATCAACATGCCACTCTAGCACGTGTGACAGCCCTGGGGTACCTCGAAGGCAAGCAACAGATCCGAGTGTCCGCTCGACGGGGATACTGACACTGTTGCTGCAGATCGGGAGAAAAGCGGCCATGCACGTCTCCATGCGAGAGGAGGCCTGACTCCCCTGTGAGGGATCCAGGGGAACCCTGAGACCCATGTCAGCATGGGCGAGCAAATCTCGGGCTCCGGCCTCAGATCCAGATGAAGACTGAGGACCCGGCGCCCAGTGGGGAGGAATCCCCATAGCCCCTTGAACATCCACGGAGACTGGCCTCTCCTGAGGCCACATTGGTGGGTCCCTGGGGTCCCTCTTGTAACTGGAGAGGGCCCTGAACAACTCTAGAAAAACCAGGAGCTTCTCCCCTACACGTGGGGTAAGGCCCTTATTCACTGCAGCATCTTGGGTGAAATCACCCCTTTCCTCTTGGACCTCGAAAGGCTCCTTTACACCCTTTCTGTGACCCAAGAAGTTCCCCGACCTACACGTCTCCACTCGAGAGGAACAGCGATATTCTTCTGCAACTCAAGAGGAGCCCGATTTCCCCTGCTCAGCTTCAGATGTGGATCCCTTTCTCTGCTCTGTCGAGAAAGGATTCCCGGCGCACCTCTCGCATCCCAAGAAGATGTGCTAGCACCAGGAGTATTGGGAGGAACACTAGGGGTCGTGAAACCATTTCCCAAGACCCCCAAATGACTCGTCCTCTCCAAATGAACCTGAACGCCCTGCACTGCCTCGACTGTCACCCCAAGGATTGACTCCCGACACTGTCAGGTTTGACAGCCCTGGGGTACCTCGAGGGCAAGCCAGAGATCCCTGTGTCCTCTCAATGGGAAGCCTGAAACTGCTGCTGCAGTTCGGGCAGAAAGCAACCGTGCACGTCTCCACACGAGAGGATACCTGACTTCCCTGTGTGGACTCCAGGGAAACCTCGAGACCCATGTCAGCTCGAGCGAGGAAAGCTCAGGTTCCGACCTCAAATCCAGACAAAGGCTGAGGACACAGCGCCGACTGGGAGGAATCCCCAGAGGCGCCTGGACTCGCACGGAGAGTGGCCTCTTTTGAGGCTACAGGGGCTGGTGTCTGTGGTCCCCGTCGTAACTAGAGTGGACCCTGCACTAGCTGAGAAAACCAGGAGCTTATCTCCTGCAGGTGAAGTGAGGACCTTGTCTGCTCTGGCGTCTCAGGGGAAACACCCCTTCTCTCTTGGACCTCGAAAGGCTCCTTCACACCCTTGCTGTGACCCATGATGTTCCCCCACCCACAAGTCCCCATTCAAGAGGAACACCAAGAGTCCTGCCGTGACTCAAGAGGAGCCCCGTTTTCCAATGCTCAGCTCCAGATGAGGGTCCCTTTCCCTGCTCCGCCGGGAATGGGTTCCTGGCACTCCCTCACATCCCAAGAGGGGGCGCTCCTGCCAGGAGACTAGGGAAGAGAACCAGTTGTCAGGCCACCATTTCCCAAGACACCTAAATGTATCGTCCAGTCCACATGAACCTGACTGCCCTGCACTGCCTCGACTGTCCCCTCGAGGCTCGACTCCGGACACACTGGCACATGTGACAGCCCTAGGGTACCTCGAGGGTAAGCCACAGAAACCTGTACCACACGAAAGGGAGTCTGTCTCTATTGCTGCAGCTGGGGAGGCAAACGGCCGTGCACTTGTCCAGGCGAGAAGAGTCCTGATTCCCTTGTGGGGGCTCCGGGGGAAACCCAAGACCTATGTGAGCATGGGCAATGAAATCTCAGGCTCTGGCCTCAGTACCAGACGAGGACTGAGGACCAGTCAACTACTGGGAAAGAATGCCCAGAGGAGCTTTGCAATTGGCATAGAGACTGGCCTCTCCTGAGACCACAGGGGTGGGTTCCTGTCATTACTCAAGAGGACCCCGACTCAACTCGTGAAAAACTAGAAGCTTCTCACTTGCAGGCGGGGTGAGACTCTTGTCCGCTGCAGCATCTCAGGGGATATCACCCCTTCCCTCATGGACCTGGAAAGCCTCCTTTACAACATTGCTCTGATCCAAGAAGTTTCATCCCTACTAGAGTGGAGCCTAGAGGGTCCCTCTGCGACTCAATAGGTGTCCCGTTTTCCCCTCCTCAGCTCCAGATGAGTGTCCCTTTTGAGGCTCCTACGGGAAAGGGTTCCCGGCGCTCCCCTTGCATCCCAGGATGAGGTGCTCACACCAGGAGAGACGGTAGTATCATCAGTAGTGGGGCCACTATTCCCCAAGACCCCCAAATGCCTCGTCCACTCCAAATGAACTTGACTGCCCTGCACTGCCTCGACTGTTACCCTGAGGCTCGAAGCCTGACACACTGGCACGTGTGACAGACCTGGGGTACCTCGAGGGCAAGACAGTGATCCCTGTGTCCACTTGACAGGGAGCCTGACACTGCTGCTGCAGTTAAGGAGGCAAGCAGCTGTGCACGTCTCCATTTGAGACGAGGCCTGACTCCCCTGAGGGAGCTACAGGGAAACACCAAGACCGACGTCAACATGGGCAAGAAAAGCTCAGGTTCCAGCCTTAGTACCAAACGAGGATTAAGTACCCAGCAACGAATGGGCAAGAACCCCCAGAGGCACCTGGCATCTTGCACAGAGACTGGCCTCTCCCAAGCGCACAGGGCCGGGTCTCTGGGGTCCCAGTCGTAAATCGAGATGACCCCGCTGCAACTTGAGAAAAAAACAGAAGCTTCTCATCTGTAGGAGATATGAGGCCCTTTTTGGCTGCAGCCTCTCGGGAAAAATCACTCCTTTCATCTTAGACCTCAGAAAGCTCCTTCACACCCTTGCTGTGACCCAAGAAGATCCCCACCTCACCGTCCTCACCTGAGAAGAACACCAGTGGTTCTGCCGCGACACACAAGAGGAGCCACGTTTTAACCTGCTAGCTCCAGATGAGGGTCCCATTCCCTGCTCTGTCGAGAAAGGGTCCTCAGCACTCCACTCGCATCCCAAGAGGAGGCACTCATATCAGGATTGTCGGGAGGAGCATCAGGGGTTGGACCATCATTTCCAAAGAACCCCAAATGCCTCCTCCACTCCAGATGAACCTGACTGCCCTGAACTGCCTCTACAGTCACCCTGAGGCTCGACGACCAACACACTGGCACGTATGACAGCCCAAGGGTACCTCGAAGGCAAGCCATAGGTCCCTGTGTCCATCCAGTAGGGAGCCTGACACTGCTGCTTCAGCTGGGGAGGAAAGTGGCCGTGCATGTCTCCAGGAGAGACGAGGCCTCACTCCCCGTGTGGTCTCCAGGGGAACCCAAGACCTATCTCAGCACGGGCAAGGAATGCTAATGCTCCGGACTCACAACCAGACGAGGACTGAGGACCCGGTGACAACTGGGGAGGAATCCCCAAAGGCGCCTGGCAACTGGCATGGAGACTGGCCTCTCCTGAGTCCACAGGGGTGGGTCCCTCGGGTCCCCATCCTAACTCAAGAGGATCACACTACAACTCGAGAAAAATCAGAAGATTCTCCCCTGCAGGCGGGATGAGGTCCTTGACCACTGTGGCATCTCGGGGGAAATCACCCTTTACTTCTTGGACCTCAAAAGGCTCCTTCACACCCTTGCTGTGACCCAAGAAGTTCCTCGCCCCACCTGTCACCCCTCGAGAGGAACTCCGAGGGTCCCACCATGACTCAAGAATAGTCCCGTTTTCCCCTGATCAGCTCCAGATGAGGGTCCATTTGTCTGCTCCGTCGTGCAAGGTTTCCCAGCGATTTCCTTGCATCCCAGGAGAAGGCACTCACACCAGGAGAGTCGGGAGGAGCATCAGTGGTCGGGCCACCATTTACCAAGTCCCCTAAATGCCTCGTCCCCTCCAGATGAACCTAACTTCCCTGCACTGCCTCGACTTTCACCCTGAGTTTCGACGACCAACACACTGGCACGTGTGATAGCCCTGGGATACCTCAAGGGCAAGCCACAGATCCCTGTGTCCACTTGATGGGGAGCCTGACACTGCTGCTGCAGCCGGGGAGGCAAACGACCATGCACATCTCCAGGAAAAACGAGGCTGACTCACCTGTGGTGGCTACAGGAAAACGCCAAGACCTATGTCAGTACTGGCGAGGCAAGCCCTGGCTCCAGCCTCGGTACCATAAGAGGATTGACGACCAAGCAAAGGCTGGGGAACAATCCCCAGAGGCGCCAAGCAACTGGCACAGGAACTGGCCTCTTCTGAGATCACAGGGGCGGGTCTCTAGGGTCCCCATTGTAACTCGAGAGGACCCCACTGCAAGTCGAGGAAAACCAGAAGCTTCTCCCCTGCATGTGGGGTGATGCCCTTGTCTGCTGCGGTTTCTCGAGGGAAATGACCCCTTCCCTCTTGGACCTTGAAAGGGTCCTTTTCACCCTTGCTGTAACGCAAAAAGTTCCCCGCCCCACCCATCCCCAATTGAGAGGCAACCCGAGGGTCCTGTTGAGACACAAGAGAAGCCCCATTTCCCCTGCACAGCTCCAGATGAGGGTCCTTTTCCCTGCTCCGTCGGGAAAGGGTTCCCTGTGATCTCCTAGCATCCAAAGTGGAGGTGCTTGCACCAGGAGAGTCTGGAGGAGAATCAGGTTTCCGGCCACCATTCCCCAAGACCCCCAAACGCCTCCTCCACTCCAGATGAACCTGACTGCCCTGCACTGCCTCAACTGTCATCTCGAGGCCTGACGCCCCCCACACTCTCACGTGTGACAGCCCTGAGGTATCTCGATGGCAAGCCACAGATCCGGGTGTCCGCTCGACGGGGAGCCTGACACTGCTGCTGCAGCCAGGGACGAATATGGCTGTGCATGTCTTTGTGCAAGACGAGGTCTGACTCCCCTGTTGGGGCTTCAGGAGGCCCCAAGACCTATGTCAGAATAGGTGAGGAAAGCTCAGCATCTGGCCTCAGCACCATACGAGGAATGAGGACCCAGGGACGACTGGGGAGGGATCCCCAGAGGCGTCTCACAACTCGCTTGGAGACTTGCCTCTCCTGAAGCCAAAGGGGCGGGTCCCTGGTTTCCCCATCAACTTGAGAAACACCAGAAGCTTCTCCAATGCAGGCGGGGTGAGTACCTTGTCTGCTGCAGCACCTTGGGGGAAATCACCCCTTCCTTCTTGGACCTCGAAAGGCTCCTTCACACCCTTGCTGTGACCCAAGAAGTTCCCCACCCCACTCGCCCCACTCGAGATGAACGCCGAGCGTCCAGCCACGACTCAAGAGGAGCCCCGTTTTCCCCTGCTCAGCTCCAGATGAGGGTCCCTATCCCTGCTCCGTCGGGAAAGGGTTCCCAGTGCTCCCCTCGCATCCAAAGTGGAGGCGCTTGAACCAAGAGAGTCGGGAAGAGAATCAAGTTTCCAGCCACCATTCCCCAAGACGCCAAAATGCCTCGTCCACTCCAGTTGAACCTGAATGCCCTGCACTGCTTCGAATGTTATCTCGAGGCCTGACACCCAATACATTGGAAGGTGTGACATCCCTGAAGTATCTTGAGGGCAAGCCATAGGTCCCTGTGTCCACCCAGTAGGGAGCCTGACACTGTTGCTTCAGCTGGGGAGGAAAGTGGCCGTGCATGTCTCCAGGAAAGACGAGGCCTCACTCCCCGTGTGGTCTCCAGGGGAACCCAAGACCTATCTCAGCACGGGCAAGGAATGCTAATGCTCCGGACTCACAACCAGACGAGGACTGAGGACCCGGTGACAACTGGGGAGGAATCCCTAAAGGCGCCTGGAAACTGGCATGGAGACTGGCCTCTCCTGAGGCCACAGGGGTGGGTCCCTCGGGTCCCCATCCTAACTCGAGAGGAACCCACTGCAACTCGAGAAAAATCAGAAGATTCTCCCCTGCAGGCGGGGTGAGGTCCTTGACCACTGTGGCATCTCGGGGGAAATCACCCTTTCCTTCTTGGACCTCAAAAGGCTCCTTCACACCCTTGCTGTGATCCAAGAAGTTCCTCACCCCACCTGTCACCACTTGAGAGGAACTCCGAGGGTCCCGCCGTGACTCAAGAATAGCCCCGTTTTCCCCTGCTCAGCTCCAGATGAGGGTCCATTTGTCTGCTCCATCGTGCAAGGTTTCCCAGCGATTTCCTCGCATCCCAGGAGAAGGCGCTCACCCCGTGTGGTGTTCAGGGTAATGCCAAGAACTATGTCAGTATGGGAGAGGAAAGCTCAGGCTACAGCCTCAGCACGAGACGAGGACTGAGGACCCAGTGACGACTGGGGAGAAATCCCCATCGGCGCCTGTCAACTGGTACGGAGAGTTCCCTGTCCTGAGGCCACAAGGGCGGATCTGTGGGGTCCCTGTTGTAACTCGAGAAGACCGCTGCATACCTCGAGAATAACCAGAAGCTTCTCCCTGTAAAGCGGGATGAGGCTTTTGTTCACTGCGGCATCTCTGGGGAAATCATCACTTCCCTCTTAAACCTCGAAAGTCTCCTTCACACTCTTGCAGTGACAAAAGAGGTTCTCCACCACAACCTTCTCCACACGATAGGAACCCCGCAGGTCCCACCGCAACTCAAGGGAGCCCCATTTTCCCCTGCTCAGCTTCAAAAGAGGGTCCCTTTCCCTTCTCCTTCGAGAAAGGATTCCCAGCACTCCACTCGCATCCCAAGTGGAGGTGCTCGCACCAGGAGAGTCGGGAGGAACATGAGGGTTTCGGACAACATTTTCCAAGATGCCCAAATGCCGTGCACACTGCAGATGACCCTGTCTGCCCTGCATTGCCTTGACGGTCACCCAGAAGCTCGACGCCAGAAACACCTGCACGAGTTACAGCACTTTGGCCTCGTTGCCAAGCCACAGATCCCTGGGTCCGCTCGACATGGACTCTGACACTGCTGCTGCAGCTGGTCAGGCAAGTAGCGGTGCACGTGTCCAGGCGGGACCAGGCCTGTCTCCCTTGTGGGGCCCTCAGGTGTACAATAAGACCTAGGTCAGGACGGTGGAGGAAAGCTCAGGCTCTAGCCTCAGCAGTTCGACTGAGCACTGAGACGATTAGGGAAGTATCCCCAGAGGCGCCTGGCAACTGGCACGGTGACTGTCCAATCCTGAGTGCGCAGGGGCGAGTCCCTCGGTTCCCCATTGTAACTCGAGAGGACCCCGCCACAAATTGAGAAAAAACAAAAGATTCTCGCATTAAATTGGTGTGAGGGCCTCGTCTGCTGTGTTGTCTGTGGGGAAAGAACCTCTTCTCTCTTGGACCTCCACAGTGTCGTTCACCTTCTTGCTGTGACTCAAGAAGATTTTTGCGCCATCCATCCTCACTCGAGGGGAACACTGAGGGTCCCGCCGTAAATATAAAGGAGCCCCAGTATCCCTGATGAGCTCCAGATGATGGTCCCTTTCCTGCTCTGTCAGGAAAGGGTTCCCAGCACTTCCTGTGAGAGACTAGCTGCCAATAGAGACCACCAGTCGGAGTTCAGAGAAAAACAGTTTATTGGCAATTTCGGATCCGGGCCCCCACCAAGCCAATTTAAGGAGGGGAGCCCCGAACACCCGCTTTGAGAGCCTTTTATCCTATTGTTCAGGGGAGGAGGGGGACCAGGCTACTTGGCAGAACGTGATTGGTGGGCAGGCAGGTAAAGTTATATAACCATTGGTGACAATTTGCAGTTAGTGTCGAGTCCCTGTTTCCTAGATCTAGATCCTGTTTCTTAGGTTGCAGAGCAAACGTTGCAGTGACACACCTGGTATCCATTGTTCCCTTTAAAATTTGGGGGCTTGCCATCCCAGTAAAGCTGACCTAGTATTCAACTCCCTGGGAAACATTTTACTTCCTTCTTCATTTTCTTCCTCCTTGAGAATTCCAGACTCCTCTCTCCTTGGGGACCCCTAGACTTCTTATCAACCTGCCTAGGAAATGACTCTCTTTCATTCCCCCCTTTTCTTTTAGGAGAATTATGTTGCCTATGGAAAAGGGGCATCGTTTTCGTTCCATTGTCCCTAAATAGGGGAGGCAACATATTCTCCTAATCCTCATATTGAGGATATCTGATCCAGAGGCCCCAAGTAGTATTTGGAGGAAGTTGCAGCAATAGCAGGAGTTTGAGCAGCCATTTTTAACTTAAAAGCTTTCATGCGGCTAGAAACAAATCCAGTTATACAGTTACAGATGTAAGGCAACATCAAAGGTATTTACAGACTTGGAGAAAGTCTTTTTTTTTTTTTTTTGAAGTGGAGATGTCACCATGGAAAGCCTTTTACTGATGAAGAGGGGAGTGCTCCACAGACCCAGCAGTTAGAACGATTGTGGAATGCAGCATAGGAGTGAGCCCAGGACAGGAAGGCATTGTCTTGGGGATCAAACTGCAGTCTCAGGATTTTTGGAGTCAGCAGAAGTAAGCTCACACAGGTTATCAGGCCTATCTGAAAAGTACAAAGTCAGAGCATAGAAAGTAAAGACATAAAAAGATGTCACTTAGTTTTGGTCAGGGTGTCACCTCTTAACTCGAGTGTGATGTATCCATGAATCAATTCCTGGCACTTTGACAGCTCAATTTCTAGCTCAAATAGAGGCTTGCTTGACTCAGAGTCAGGGTCTGGAATCGTCTCCCGGAGTTCTGTTAATGCCTTTTGGCTCGTCCAGACAGTCCCATTACGGAAGCGGATCAGGAAGAAAGTGGGCCAGAGGCTTCAGTAAGCACAGAGTAAGTTGCCCCAGTATCTAAAAGGAAATTAATGGATTGGCCCCCCACAATTATCAATACCCAGGGTTCATCAGGTGTAATTAGGACGGGAGCTTGTGTGGGGACCCCCGGGCACCTTCAGTCCTGATTGTCTTGAGAGTCTGACCCCCGAGACCTACGCCTCTGAGGGCAGTCTCTCTTCCAGTGTGGTCCTTTGCAGACCGGACATGGAGCCGGGGGCGGCTTAGATGCCTGAGGGCAATCTCGCTTGAGGTGCCCCTCCTTTCCACAGGAATAGCAAGCCCATCCCTTTTTACCTAGGTCCCTCTGGGAATTTTTTTTTTTTTTTACCGTAATAGACCATCTGAGCCAGTTGTAACAGAGTATCTAAGACTGATTTGGTTCATACGCCCGTTTTTTATAGCTTATGGCAGATATCTGAAGCAGACTGAGTGATAAATCTATCTTTTAAGATCATTTTTTCTTTTTTTACTTTCGGGATCAATCTCAGTGAATCTGCAAAGAGCTTTTATTTTAGTCTATCTAGGAATTTACCAGGAGCTTCCTTCTCCTCCTGTTCTATGTCTTCCAGTTTGCTATAGTTTAAAGGCTTAGAACGGGCCTGCCTGAGTCCTTCAAGAATAAATCTGAAAAATGACTCTGATCCCATCTTCCTTTAGCTGTGTTGTAGTCCCAGTCTGGTTCTATAGTTGGGACCTCCTGATTTCCAGTGGGGAGAGCCGCTATCTCATTTTCCCGCTTCCCTACTGATTCATTACCAAGCCATTTATTTCCATAAGCAACCGCTTTTCCCAAAACTCGAATCTTTGAGTTAGGAGTCAGCGTCTGTCCCAAGATATACATCACATTCTTCCAAGTAAGGTCATATCCTTCCAAGTAAGGTCATAAAGCAGAATAACACCTTTAAAAGCTCTAATATATTTTTCTGGGCCCTCTAAATAGTCTCCCAGATCTTCCTTGATTTTTTTTTCTTGATAAGGAAAATGCATATTAACTCTCATAGAGTAACCTTTAACCTCTGAGATGTTTTGGGGCTAAAGCTCCATCTAGCTTCTAAACTTTCAATTTCTAGTGAGGCTAGGAGCTTTCTTGACTACCAATCTAAGTTTTCCACAGTACACAGTAACAGTATAGATCTAACCTCAGTTATCTTTGCCATATTAGTGGGCTTCCGGGCAGCTGTGCATAGTCCCGCTAATACAGTCTGGCGGTACTGGTTGAGGGAGCCCAGCCCTCCTGACCCATTTTGATCCCAGTTAGGATGGCTGGGGGAAAAAATTTCATCAGCCAGTCTAGGGTCCGTAGTCAGCTCTCTCGGATTGTCTTGGACCTGCTTCCTACTCTTTTTTTATCCTCTCTCTCTCCTCAGTAGTGAATAAGGTGCTGAGGAGTTGTTGGCAGTCATCCCAAGTGGGCTGGTGAGTATAGNGCGTCTGTCCCAAGATATACATCACATTCTTCCAAGTAAGGTCATATCCTTCCAAGTAAGGTCATAAAGCAGAATAACACCTTTAAAAGCTCTAATATATTTTTCTGGGCCCTCTAAATAGTCTCCCAGATCTTCCTTGATTTTTTTTTTTTTATAAGGAAAATGCATATTAACTCTCATAGAGTAACCTTTAACCTCTGAGATGTTTTGGGGCTAAAGCTCCATCTAGCTTCTAAACTTTCAATTTCTAGTGAGGCTAGGAGCTTTCTTGACTACCAGTCTAAGTTTTCCACAGTACACAGTAACAGTATAGATCTAACCTCAGTTATCTTTGCCATATTAGTGGGCTTCCGGGCAGCTGCGCACAGTCCCGCTAATACAGTCTGGCGGTACTGGTTGAGGGAGCCCAGGCCTCCTGACCCATTGTGATCCCAGTTAGGATGGCTGGGGGAAAAAATTTCATCAGCCAGTCTAGGGTCCGTAGTCAGCTCTCTCGGATTGTCTTGGACCTGCTTCCTACTCTTTTTTTATCCTCTCTCTCTCCTCAGTAGTGAATAAGGTGCTGAGGAGTTGTTGGCAGTCATCCCAAGTGGGCTGGTGAGTATAGAAAACGGACTCTAAAAGAGTTATAACTGCCTGGGGATCCTCTGAAAAGGAGGGATTTTGCCTTTTCAATTATATAGGTCTGAAGTGGTAAAGGGGACATAGGTTCAGACGGGCCTACTGGTGAGACTCACCTCCCCCGTCTCCCTCAGGGGGTATATCCCTGCTGCCCCAGTAGGCCCGAAAGGGGTCCCAGCCCGAGTGTGGGAAGGGCTAGTCTTCGGGGCAGCAGTTGCGGTGGCCTCGGTCGAATCAGGTAACTGGGATCGCTTCCCCTCCAGCTCCCGCTCAGGGTAGGATGGAGGTCACCGGCGGGGAGAGGATTCCGGGGCAGGAGGCAACAGGGGAGCAGTCGGCTTCTTAGGTGTTAACTGGCGAATTACTGTAATGCTAGATGACTGCCTTCCCCGGCCTCCTGCCCTCACAGGTTCCTGGCACCCGCACTTTTTTAGGTAGGATGGATTATCTCAAATAATTTTGGCCCACATATCGATATAGGGGATCTGATTGGGGTGGCCAGGACTTCCGTAACAAACTCGCTGAGCCCGCCTGGCTATAGCCAGATCAAGAGTCCCCTTACTTGGCCACCCCACATCGAAGTGAGCCAGTCCAATTTGCAAAATTGTTTTAGCTCAAACACATTTACAGAGGCGGCATAGCCTTCCACCCTTCGCCTGAAATTGGCGAAGTTATCAACTGAGCACTCGAGCGAGTTCAAGGGACCGCTCGAACTACCTTGGACCATCCTGGCTGGGAGGGAGAGGTAGATTTGACAATTAGACAATCAGAGAAAAGGAACAGACAGGAAAACAGACACCAAACAACCAAACAGGCAATCTTAAAACCAGAAACTCAGATTCAGCCCTCCCGGAGTCGTCACTCCATTCGGCAATTGTGTGGGACCTTCCGGCAGCGTCCCACCGTCCACATGCAACTCAGAACAGAGTCTGCAGACTAATACCAGATCAGTAAATAATAAAACAGGCCTGACCTACTGGCGCCGTGCAGAGTTCCAGATGAATAGTCCGCTGGCAGTCTCCAGGCAGCTTATCCCAGACGAACCCCCAAATGTGACAGACTAGCTGCCAATAGAGACCACCGGTAGGAGTTCAGAGAAAAACAGTTTATTGGCAATTTCGGATCCGGGCCCCCACCAAGCCAATCGAAGGTGGGGAGCCCCAAACACCCGCTTTGGGAGCCTTTTATCCTATTGTGCAGGGGAGGAGGGGGACCAGGCTACTCGGCAGAGCATGATTGGTGGGCAAGCAGGTAAGGTTTATGTAACCATTGGTGACAATTTGCAGTTATCATCGAGTCCCAGTTTCCTAGAGCTAGATCCTGTTTCTTAGGTTGCAGAGCAAACGTTGCAGTGACACACCTGGTATCCATTGTTCCCTTTAAAATTTGGGGGCTTGCCATCCCAGTAAAGCTGACCTAGTATTCAGCTCCCTGGGAAACATTTTACTTCCTTCCTCATTTTCTTCCTCCTTGAGAATTCCAGACTCCTCTCTCCTAGACTTCTTATCAACCTGCCTAGGAAATGACTCTCTTTCACTTCCCTCACTCCCTAACAGGAGACACTCAAACCAGGACTGTCCCAAGCAGCATCAGGGTCTTGCCACCATTCCCAAAGAACCCCAAATACCTAGATCACTCCCACTGGGTCGACTGTCACCCGAGGTTCGAAGGCTGACAGACTGGCACGTGTGACAGACCTGGGTGGTACCTCAGGTCAAGTCACAGATCCCTGTGTCCACACGACGGGGAGCCTTTCACAGCTGCTGCAGCTGCAGAGGCAAGCGCAAGTGTACGTTTCCAGGCAAAACGAGGCCTGAATTTCCTGTGGGGGATCCATGGGAATCCACAAGATTTATCTCAGCATGGGCGAGGAAATCTCAGATAGCAGCTTCAGCACAAGACGAGGACTGAGGACACAGCGATGACTGGGGAGGAATCCGTAAACTCTCATGGCAACTGGCAAGGAGACTGGCCATCCTGAGGCCACAGGGGTGGGTACATGGGCTCCCCGTCATAACTCTAGAAACTCTGGCGCAACTCGAAAAATACCCGAAGATTCACTCTAGCAAGTGGGGTGAGGCCCTTATCCACTGTGGCATCTCTGGGGAAATCACTCCTTCCCTCTTGGACCTTGAAGTGCTCTTCCCCCCCTTGCTGTGACCCAAGAATTTCCCCGCCCTACCCGTCTCCACTCGAGAGGAACAACAAGGTATCCGCTGTGAAAAAACAGAGCCCTGTTTGCCCCTGCTAAGCTCCAGATGATCCTCCCGTTTCCTGCCCCTTATGGAAAGTTTCCCTGGAGCTTTGTTCGAATACCAAAAGGAGGTGCTCGCAACAGGAAAGTCAGGAGGAGCATCAGGGATTCGGCCACCATTCACCAAGGCCCCCAAATGCCTTGTCCACCGCAAATGAACTTGACAGCCCCACACTGCCTTGATTGCCACCCCGAGGCTCAACGCACGATACACTGGTACGTGGCACTTTGGACCTCGAGAGCAAGCCACAGATCCCTCTGTCCGCTCGGCATGGAGCCTGATGCTGCTGCTGTAGCTGGTCAGGCAAGTAGCAGTGCACGTGTCCTGGTGAGACGAAGCCTGTCTCCTCTGTGGGAGCCTCAGGGGAACCCCAAGACCTAGGTCAGGACGGTCGAGGGAAGCTCAGGCACTGGCCTGAGTACAAGTCGTGGACAGGGAACCCAGAGACGATTGGAGAGGAATCCCCAGAGGTTACTGGCAACTGGCACAGAGACTGTCCTCTCCTGAGGACAAAGTGGCGCATCCCTGGGCTCCCCATCGTAACTCGAGAAAAACCAGTAGCTTCTGCCTTGCAAGCGGGGTGAGGCCCTTATCCGATCTGGCGTCTGGTGGGAATTCACCTTTTGTCGCTTGGACCTCGAAGGGCTCCTTCACTTCCTTGCTGTGACACAAGGAGTTCCTGGCCATAACCGTCGCACCCAAGAAGAATCCCAATGGATCCGCTGCGACTCAAGAAGAGGCCAGCTTGCCCCTGCTAAGTTCTAGATGATAGTTCCTTTTCCTGCTCCTTAGTCTAAGGTGTCCTGGGGCTTCTGTCCTAACGTAAAAGGAAGTGCTCACACTAGGAAAGTAGGGAGGAGCATCTGGGGTTCCGTCACCATTCTTCAAGACCCCCAAATGCCTTGTCCACTGCAAATGAACCTATCTTCCCTGCACTACCTTGATTGTCACCCCGAACTCGATGTTCGAAACACCTGCATGTGTGACAACAATTTGGGCATCAAAGGCCAGCCACAGATTCCTGTGTCCACTCGACATGGAGCCTGACACTGCTGCTGCAGCTGGTCAGGCAAGTAGCCGTTCACGTGTCCAGGCGAGACGGGCCTGTCTTCACTGTGGGGCCCTCAAGGGTACATCAAGACCTAGGTCAGGACGGTCGAGGAAAGCTCAGGCTCCGACTTCATCGAAAGTCGAGGACTGAGCACCGAGACGATTAGGGAAGAATCCCCAGAGGCGCCTGGCAACTGGCACTGACATTGTCAAATCCTTAGTGCACAGGGGCGAGTCCCTGGGTTCCCCGTTGTAACTCGAGAGGACCCCGCCACAACTTGAGAAAAACCAAAGGATTTTCCCCTGCAAGCGGGTGAAGACCTCATGTGCTGTGGCGTCTTGGGGGAAAGAACCTCTTCACTCTTGGACCTCAAGAGTGTCGTTCACCTTCTTGCTGTGACCCAAGAAGTTTCTCGTGCCATCCGACCTCATTCGAGGGGAACACCGGGGGCCCTGTCATAAATGTAAAGGAGCCCCAGTATCCCTGCTGAGCTCCAGATGAGGGTCCCTTTCCTGCTGTGTCGGGAAATGATTCCCAGCAGTTCCCTCACATCCCAACAGGAGACACTCGAACCAGGAGTGTCAGGAGCAGCATCAAGGGACTTGCCACCATTCCCAAAGACCACCAAATAACTCGTTCACTCCAGATGAATCTGACTGCGCTGCACTGGGTCGACTGTCACCCCGAGGCTCAAAGCCTGACACACTTGCACGTGTGACAGACCAGGGTGGAACCTCGAGGTCAAGTCACAGAGACCTGTGTACACTCGACGGGGAGCCTTTCACAGCTGCTGCAGCTGCAGAGGCAAGAGCAAGTGTACATCTCTAGGCAAGATGTGGGCTGACTTACCTGTAGGGGCTCCATGGGAACCCCGAGATTTATGTAAGCATGGGCGAGGAAAGCTCAGGTACCAGCTTCAGCACCAGACGAGGACTGAGGACTCGGTGATGACTGGGGTGGAATCCTCAAAGGCTTATGGCAACTGACACGGAGACTGTCCTCTCCTGAGGCAACAGGGGCGTGTCCATGGGCTCCCCATCGTAAGTCGAGAAACCCCGCCGCAACTCGAGAAATAACAGAAGCTTCTCCCTTGCAAGCAGGATGAGGTCCTTATCCACTGTAGAATCTCTGGGGAAATCACTCCTTCCCTCTTGGACCTGGAAGGGGTCTTTCCCCCCTTGCTATGACCCAGGAATTTTCCCGCCCTACCCGTCTCAACTCCCGAGGAACCACAAGGTATCCACTGCGACTCAACAGAGCCCTGTTTGCCCCTGCTAATCTCTAGATTATCATTCCTTTTCCTGCCGCATATGGAAAGGTTCCCTGGAGATTCGCTCACATACCAAGAGGAGGTGCTCGAAACAGGAAAGTTGGGAGGAGCATCAGGGTTTCGGGCACAATTCTCCAAGATCCCCAAAAGCCTTGTCCACTGCAGATGAACTTGACAGTCCCACACTGCCTTGCCTATCACCCCGAGGCTCGACAAACGGCACATTGGCACGTGTGACAGCACCTTGGACCTCGAGAGCAAGCCACTGATCCCTCAGTCGGCTCGACATGGAGCCTGACACTGCTGCTGCAGCTGGTCAGGCAAGTAGCAGGGCACGTGTCCAGGTGAGATGAAGCCTGTCTCCCCTGTGGGAGCCTCAGGGGAATCCCCAAGACCTAGGTCAGGACAGTCGAAGGAATCTGACGCACTGGCCTCAGCACAAGTTGAGGACAGGGCACCAAGAGATGATTGGGAAGGAATCCCTAGAGGTGACTGGCACATGGCACGGAAACTTTCCTCTCCTGAGGCCACAGGGGCGCATCTCTGGGCTCCCTGTAATGACTTGAGAAACCCCGCCGCAACTCGAGAAACACCAGAAGCTTCTCCGTTAAAAGTGGAGTGAGGCCCTTATCCGATCCGGCGTCTCGTGGGAAATCACCCCTTCCCTCTTGGACCTCGAAGGGCTCCTTCACTTCCTTGCTGAAACGCAAGCAGTTCCTGGCCACAACCGTCACACCCAAGAGGAACCCAATTGAACCCGCTGCGACTGAAGAGAAGCCGAGTTTTCCCCTGTTAAGCTCTAGATGATAGTCCCTCTTCCTTCTCCTTAATATAAGTTGTCCTGGGGTTTCCCATGCATCCCGAAAGGAGGTGCTCCCAGTAGGAAATTCGGGAGGAGCATCTGAGGTTCGGCCACCATTCTCAAGACCCCCAATGCCTTGTCCACTACAGATGAACCTGTCTGCCCTGCCCTGCCTTGACTGTCACCCCGAGGCTCCCCGCCCGAGACACCTGCACGTGTGACAGCACTTTGGGCCTCGAGGCAAGCCACAGATCCCTGTGTCCGCTAGACATGGAGCCTGACATTGCTGCTGCAGTTGGTCAGGCAAGTAGTCGTGCACCTGTCCAGTGCGATATGAGGCCTGTTTCCTCTGTGGAGCCCTCAGGGGTACACCAAGACCTAGGTCAGGACTGTCGAGGAAAGCTCAGGCTCCAGCCTCAGCAAAAGTCGAGGACTGAGCACCGAGATGATTAGGCACGAATCCCCAGAGGAGCCTGGCAACTGGCACGGAGACTGTCCAATTCTGAGTGCACAGGGCCGACTCATTGTGTTCCCGGTTTTAACTCGACAGGAACCCGCCACAACTTGAGAAAAACCAAAAGATTCTCCCCTGCATACGGGGTGAGGACCTCGTCTGCTGTGGTGTCTCGGGGGAAAGGACCTCTTCTCTCTTGGACCTCCAGAGTGTCTTTCACCTTCTTGCTGTGACTCAAGAAGTTTCTCANAATGCCTTGTCCACTGCAGATGAACTTGACAGCCCCGCACTGCCTTGCCTATCAACACGAGGCTCTTCGCATGACACACTGGCACGTGTGACAGCACCTTCGACCTCGAGAACTAGCCACAGATCCTTCTGCCCGCTCGACATGGAGCCTTACACTACTGCTGCAGCTGATCAGGCAAGTAGCCGTGCACGTGTCCCGGTGAGACGAAGACTGTCTCCTCTGTGGGAGCCTCAGGGGAATCCCCAAGACGTAAGGACCGTCAAGGGAAGCTCAGGCACTGGACTCAGCACAAGTCGATGACAGGGCACCCAGAGACAATTGTGGAGGCATTCCCAGAGGTGACTGGCAACTGGCACGGAGACTGTCCTCTCCTGACATCACAGGGTGACATCCCTGGGCTCCCCGTCGTAACTCGAGAAACCCCGCCACAACTCGAGAAACACCAGAATCTTCTCCCTTGCAAGCGGGGTGAGGTCCTTATCCGATCTGGCGTCTCTTGGGAAATCACCCTTCCATCTTGGACCTCGAAGGGCTCCTTCACTTCCTTGCTGTGACACAAGCTGTTTCTGGACAAAACCGTCACACCCAAGAGGAACCCCAGTGGACCCGCTGCGACTCAAGAGGAGCCGAGTTTGCCCCTGTTAAGCTCTAGATGATAGTCCCTTTTCCTTCTCCTTAATATAATTTGTCCTGGGGCTTCCATTGCATCACAAAAGGAAGTGCTTAAGTAGGAAAGCTGGGAGGAGCATCTGGGGTTCGGCCACCATTCTCCAAGATGCCCAAATTCTTTGTCCACTGCCGATGAACCTGTCTGCCTTGCACGGCCTTAACTGACATCCGGAGGCTCGACGCCCGAAACAAGTGCACGTGTGACAGCACTTTGAGCCTCGAGGGCAAGACACAGATCCCTGTGTCCGCTCGACATGTTGCCTGAAACTACTGCTGCAGCTTCAAAGTCAAAAGCCGTGAGCGTCCAGGAGAGACAAGGCCTGTCTCCACTGACGGTCTCTCATGGGACCAAAAAGACCTAGGTCAGGACGGTCGAGGAAACCTCAGGCTCTGGCCTCAGCATAAGTCCAAGACTGAGCGCCGAGACAATTATGGAAGAATCCCCAGAGGCGCCTGGCAACTGGCACGGAGATTGTCCAATCCTGAGTGCACAGGGGCGAGTCCTTGGGTTCCCCGTTGTAACTCGACAGGAACCCGTCACAACTTGGGAAAAAACAAAAGATTCTTCCCAGCAGTTCCCTCACATTCCAACAGGAGACACTCAAACCAGGAGTGTCAGGAGCAGCATCAGGAGTCTTGCCACCATTCCCCAAGACCCCCAAATACCTCGTTCACTCCAGATGAATCTGACTGCCCTGCACTGGGTCGACTGTCACCCGAGGATTGAAGCGTGACGCACTGGCACGTGTGACAGACCAGGGTGGTACCTCAAGGTCAAGTCACAGATCCCTGTGTCCACTCGACGGGGAGCCTTTCACAGCTGCTGCAGCTGCAAAGGCAAGCGCACGTGTACGTCTCTAGGCAAAACGAGGCCTGACTTACCTGTGGGGGCTCCATGGGAACCCCAAGATTTATGTAATCATGGGCAAGGAAAGCTCAGGTACCAGCTTCAGCACCAGACGAAGACTGAGGGCTTGGTGATGACTGGGGTGGAATCCTCAAAGGCGCATGGCAACTGGCACGGAGACTGTCCTCTCCTGAGGCAACAGGGAGGGGTCCATGGGCTCCCCATCGTAACTCGAGAAACCCCGCCGCAACTCGAGAAATAACAGAAGCTTCTCCCTTGCAAGCAGGATGAGGTCCTTATCCACTGTAGAATTTCTGGGGAAATCACTCCTTCCCTCTTGGACCTGGAAGGGGTCTTTCCCCCCTTGCTGTGACCCAGGAATTTTCCCGCCCTACCCATCTCAACTCCCGAGGAACCACAAGGTATCCACTGCGACTCAACAGAGCCCTGTTTGCCCCTGCTAATCTCTAGATTATCATTCCTTTTCCTGCCGCATATGGAAAGGTTCCCTGGAGATTCGCTCACATACCAAGAGGAGGTGCTCGAAACAGGAAAGTTGGGAGGAGCATCAGGGTTTCGGGCACAATTCTCCAAGATCCCCAAAAGCCTTGTCCACTGTAGAGGAACTTGACAGCCCTGCTCAGCCTTGCCTATCACCCCGAGGCTCGACACACGACACACTGGCACGTGTGACAGCACCATGGACCTCGAGAGCAAGCCACTGATCCCTCAGTCGGCTCGACATGGAGCCTGACACTGCTGCTGCAGCTGGTCAGGCAAGTAGCGGGGCACGTGTCCAGGTGAGATGATGCCTGTCTCCTTTGTGGGAGCCTCAGGGGAATCCCCAAGACCTAGGTCAGGACGGTCGAAGGAAGCTGACGCACTGGCCTCAGCAAAAGTTGAGAACAGGGCACCCAGAGATGATTCTGGAGGAATCCCCAGAGGTGACTGGAAACTGGCACGGAGACTTTCCTCTCCTGAGGCCACAGGGGCGAATCTCTGGGCTTCCTGTCATGACTTGAGTAACCCCGCCACAACTCGAGAAACACCAGAAGCTTCTCCCATGCAAGCGGGGTGAGGTTCTTTTCCGATCTGGCGTCTCTTGGGAAATCACCCCTTCCATCTTGGACCTCGAAGGGCTCCTTCACTTCCTTGCTGTGACACAAGCAGTTACTGGCCAAAACCGTCACACCCAAGAGGAACCCCAGTGGACCCGAGGCGACTCAAGAGGAGCCGAGTTTGCCCCTGTTAAGCTCTAGATGATAGTCCCTTTTCCTTCTCCTTAATATAATGTGTCCTGAGGGTTCTGTCGCATCACAAAAGGAAGTGCTCAAAGTAGGAAAGCTGGGAGGAGCATCTGGGGTTCGGCCACCATTCTCCAAGATGCCCAAATTCTTTGTCCACTGCCGATGAACCTGTCTGCCTTGCACGGCCTTGACTGACATCCGGAGGCTTGACGCCCGAAACACGTGCATGTGTGATAGCACTTTGAGCCTCGAGGGCAAGACACAGATCCCTGTATCCGCTCGACATGTTGCCTGAAACTGCTGCTGCAGCTTCAAAGTCAAGTAGCCGTGAGCATGTCCAGGAGAGACAAGGCTTGTCTCAACTGTGGGTCCCTCATGGGATCAAAAAGACCTAGGTCAGGACCGTCGAGGAAACCTCAGGCTCTGGCCTCAGCATAAGTCCAGGACTGAGCGCCGAGACAATTATGGAAGAATCCCCAGAGGCGCCTGGCAACTGGCACGGAGACTGTCCAATCCTGAGTGCACAGGGGCGAGTCCTTGGGTTCCCCGTTGTAACTCGACAGGAACCCGCCACAACTTGAGAAAAACCAAAAGATTCTCCCCTGCAGGCGGGGTGTGGACCTCGTCTGCTGTGGCGTCTCAGGGGAACCTCTTCTGCCTCGGACCTCCAGAGTGTCGTTCACCTTCTTACTGTGACCCAAAAAGTTTCTATCGCCGCCCATCCTCACTCGAGCGGAACACCGAGGGTTCTGCCAGGAATGTAAAGGGACCTCAGTATCCCTGCTGTGCTCCAGATGAGGTTTCCTTTCCTGCTCTGTCAGGAAAGTGTTCCCAGCTCTTCCCTCACATCCCAACAGGAGACACTCGAACCAGACTGTTCAGAGCAGCATCACGGTCTTGCCACCATTCCCCAAGACCCCCAAATACCTCGTTCACTCCTGATGAACCTGACTGATCTGCACTGGGTCGACTGTCACCCCGAGGCTGGAAGCCTAACACACTGGCACGTGTGACAGACCAGGGTGGTACCTCGTGGTCAAGTCACAGATCCCTGTGTCCACTCGACGGGAAGCCTTTCACAGCTGTTGCAGCTGCAGAGGCAAGCGCAAGTGTACCTGTCCAGGCAAGATGAGGCCTGACATTCCTCTGGGGGCTCCATGGGAACCCGGCAATGACTGGGGAGGAATCTCCAAAGGCGCATGGCAACTGGCAAGAAGACTGGCCTCTCCTGAGGCCACGGCGGCGTGTCCATGGGCTCCCCATCGTAACTCGAGAAACCTCGCCACAACTTGAGAAATACAAGAAGCTTCTCTCTTGCAAGCGGGGTGAGGCCCTTATCCACTGTGGCGTCTCTGGGGAAATCACTCCTTCCCTTTCGGACCTCGAAGGGCTATTTCCCCCCCTTGCTGTGACCCAGGATATTCCCCGCCCTACTGGTCTCAACTCGCGAGGAACAAGGGATCCGCTGATACTCAATAGAGCCCTGTTGGCCCCTGCTAAGCTCCAGATGATTGTCCCTTTTCTGCCCCTTAGGGAAATATTCCCTGGAGATTCATTCGAATACCAAGAGGAGGTGCTCCCAATAGGAGTGTGGGGAAGAGCATCAGGGGTTTGACCAGGATTCACCAAGAACCCCACATGCCTTGGCCACTGCAGATGAACTTCACAGCCCTGCATTGCCTTGACTGTCACCTCGAGGCTCGAAGCCTGACACACTGGCACGTGTGACAGAAATGGGTGGTACATCGTGGTCAAGTCACAGATTCCTGTGTCCACTTGTCTTGGAGCCTTTCAACCCTGCTGCAGCTGCACAGACAAGAGCAAGTGAACGTCTCCAGGCAAGACGGGGCCTCACTTTCCTGTGGGGGCTCCATGTGAGCCCCAATATTTATGTCAGCATGGGCAAGGAAAGCTCAGGTACCAGCTTCAGCCCCAGACGAGGAATGAGGACTCGGCGATGACTGGGGAGGAATTCCCAAAGGCACAGGGCAACTTGCAAGAAGACTGGCCTATGCTGAGGCCACATGGGCGGGTCCATTGTCTCCCCGTATTAACTCGAGAAACCCCGCTGCAACTCGAGAAATACCAGAATCTTCTCCCTTTCAAGCAGAGTGAGGCCCTTATGCACAGCGGCATCTCTGGGGAAATTACTCCTGCCCTCTTGGACTGTGGAGGGCTCTTTCACGCCCTTGCTGTGACCCAGGATTTTACCCCCTTACCCATCTCAACTCGAGAGGAACAAGAAGGGATCCGCTGCGATTCAACAGAGCCCTGTTTGCCCCCACTAAGCTCCAGATGATCGTCCCTGTTCCTTCCCCATAGGAAATGTTCCCTGGAGCTTCGCTCGAATACCAAGTGGAGTTGCTCGCAACAAGAAAGTCACGAGGAGTATCAGGGGTTCAGCCACCATTTGTCAGGACCCCCAAATGCCTTGTCCACTGCACATAAACTTGACAGCCCTGCACTGCTTGACTGTCACCCCGAGGCTCCACGCAGGACACACCGGCACGTGTGACCGCTTTTTGGACCTCGAGAGCAAGCCACAGATCCCTCTGTCCGCTCGACATGGAGCCTGACACTGCTGCTGCAGCTGGTCAGGCAAGTCGCCGTGCACGTGTCCTGGTGAGATGAAGCCTTTCTCCTCTGTGGGAGCCTCAGGGAAACCCCCAGACCTAGGTCAGGAGGGTGGAGAGAAGCTCAGGCACTGGCCTCAGCACAAGTCGAGGACAGGGCACCCAGAGACGATTGGAGAGGAATCCCCAGAGGTGACTGGCAACCCTCACGGTGAGTGTCCTCTCCTAAGACTACAGGGGCACATCCCTGGGCTCCCCGTCGTAACTCTCGAAACCCCAACGCTACTCCAGAAACAGCAGAAGCTTCTCCCTTGCACAAGGGGTGAGGCCCTTATCTGTTCCAGTGTCTCGTGGAAAATCACCCCTTCCCTCTTGGAACTCGAAGGGCTCCTTCACTCCCTTGCTTGACACAAGGAAAACCCGGCCACAAACGTCGCACCAAGTGGAACCCCAGTGGTCTTGCTGCGACTAAAGAGGAGCCCAGTTTGCCCTGCTAAACTCTAGATGATAGTGCCTTTTCCTGCTCGTTAGTCTAAGGTGTCCTGGGGCTTCTGTCGCATCACAAATGGTGGTGCTCGCAGTATGAAAATTGGGAGGAGCATCTGGTGTTCGGCCACCATACTCCAAGACCCCCAAATGCCTTGTCCACTGCAGATCAACCTGTCTGCCCTGCACTGCCTTGACTATCACCCCAAGGCTCAACGCTCGAAACACCTGCTCGTGTGACAGCACTTTGTGTCTCGAGGGCAAGCCACATATCCCTGTGTCCGCTAGACATGGAGCCTGAAACTGCTGCTGCAACTTGTCAGGCAAGTAGTCGTGCACGTGTCCAGGAGAGACGAGGCCTGTCTCCTCTGTGGGGCCCTCAGGGGTGCACTAAGACCTAGGTCAAGATGGTCAAGGAAAGCTGAGGCTCTGGCCTCAGCAAAAGTCGAGGACTGAGCACCGAGATGATGAGGGAAGCATCCCCAGAGGTGCCTGACAACTGGTACGGAGACAGTCCAATCCTGAGTGCAAAGGGGCGAGTCCCTGTGTTCCCTGTTGTAACTCGAGAGGACCCCGTCACAACTTGAGGAAAACCAAAAGATTCTCCCCTGCAAGTGGGGTGAGGACCTCGTCTGCTGTGGTGTGTCGGGGGAAAGAACCTCTTCTCTCTTTGACCTCCAAAATGTGGTTCACCATCTTGCTGTGACACAAGAAGTTTCTTGCCCCACCCGTCCCCACTCGAGAGGAACCCCAAGAGTCCTGCCAAGAACGAAGTGGAGCCCTGTTCTCCCCTAATGATCTCCAGATGATTGTCCCTTTCCTGCTCTTTCGGGAAAGGGTTCCCAGTACTCTGCTCACATCCCAACAGGAGACACTCGAACCAGGAGAGTCGGGAGGAGCATCAGGGATCTTGACAAAATTCCAAAGACCGCGAAATACCTCATTCATTCCAGATGAACCTGACTGCCCTGCAATGAGTCGACTGTCATACCGAGGCTCGAAGCCTGACAGACTGGCACGAGTGACAGCCCTGGGTAGTACCACGAGGTCAAGTCAGAGATCCCTGTGTTCACTCGACGGGGAGCCTTACACTGCTGCTGCAGCTGCACATCTCCAAACGAGAGGAGGACTGACTTCCCTGTTGGGGTCCCATGGGTACTCCAAGATTTAGTGTAGCATGAGCGAGGAAAGCTCATGTACCGACTTCAGCACCAGAGGAGGACTGAGGAACGGTCGATGACTAGGGAGGAATCCCCAAATGGGCATGGCAAGTGGCACAGACACTCCCCTCTCCTGAGGCACCAGGGGCGGGTCCATGGGCTCCCCTTTGTAACTGGAGAAACACTGCCGCAACTAGAGAAAAACCAGAAGCTTCTCCCTTGCAAGCGGCTTGAAGCCCTTATCTGCTGAGGCATCTTGGGGAAACTCACTTCTTCCCTCCTGGACCTCGAAGGTCTTTTTCACCCCCTTGCAGTGACCCAAGAAGTTCCCCGCCCCACCCATCTCAACTCGAGAGGAACCCTAAGGGACCCAATGTGACTCAAGAGGAGCCTCGTTTGCCCCTTCTAAGCTACAGATGATGGACCCTTTTCCTGTTCCTTAGGGAAAGGTTTCCTGGGGCTTCCCTCACATCCCAATAGGAGGTGCTCACACCAGGAAAGACGGGAGGAGCATCAGGGTTTGGGCCATCATTCTTCAAGACCACCAAACTCTTTGTCCACTCCAACTGAACCTGACTGCCCCTGCACTGCCTTGACTGTCACGGCGAGGCTCGCGCCCCCGACACACTGGAATCAGTGACAGCACATTGGAACTCGTGGTCAAGCCAGAGATCCCTGTGTCCGCTAGACATGGAGCCTGACACTGCTGCTCCAGCTGGTCAGGCAAGTAGACGTGCACGTGTCCAGGCGAGACAAGGCTGGTCTCCTCTGTGGGGGCCACAGGGGTACCCCAAGGCCTAGATCAGGATGGTCGACGAAAGCTCAGGCTGCTGCTTCAGCACAAGTCGAGGACTGAGCACACTGAGATGATTGTTGAGGAATCGCCAGAGGTGCCTGGCAACATGCACGGAGACTGGCCTCTCCTGAGGCCACAGGGGCGAGTCCCTGGGGTCCTCGTTGTAACTAGAGGGGAACTCAACACAACTTGGGAAGAAACAAAAGATTCTCCAATGCAAGCGGGGAGAGGACCTTGTCCACTCTGGCGTCTCGAGAGAAATCATCCCTTCTCACTTGGACCTCACAAGAGTCATTCTCCTTATTGCTGTGACCCACGAAATTCCCCGCCCCACCCATCTCAACTCGAGAGGAACAACAAGGGATCCGCTGCGAATCAACATAGCCCTGTTTTCCCCTGCTAAGCTCTAGGAGATCGGAGTGTTTCCTGCCCCTTAGGGAAATGTTCCCTGGGGCTTTGCTCGAATACCAAGAGGAGGTGCTCTCAACAAGAAAGTCGGGAGGAGCATCAGAGGTTGGGCCACCATTCCCCAAGTACCCCAAATGCCTTGTCTACTGCAGATGAACTTTACAGCCCGGCACAGCCTTGACTGTCACCCCGAGGCTCAACACACGACACACTGGCATGTGTGACAGCAATTTTGACCTCGAGGGCAAGCCACAGATCCCTGTGTCCACTCGACATGGAGCCTACACTGCTGCTGCAGCTAGTTAGGCAAGTAGCCGTGCACGTGTCCAGGTGAGACGAAGCCTGTCTCCACTGTGGGAGACTCAGTGGAATCCCAAGACCAAGGTCACTACGGTCGAAGAAATATCAGGCTCAGGCCTCAGCACAAGTCAAAGACTGAGCAGCGAGATGATTGGGGAGTAATCCCCAGAGACGCCAGGCAACTCTCACGGAGAGTGGATTCTCCTGAGGCCACAGTGGCGAGTCCCTGGGGTCACCATCTTATCTCGAGAAGACCCCGCCACAACTTGAGATAAACCAAAATATTCTCCCCTGCAAGCGGGGTGAGGACCCTTGTCCGCTGTGAAGTCTTAATGGAAATTTCCCATTATCTTTTAAAGCACAAGATGGTCTTTCCCCTTCTTTCTGTGAAACAAGAAGTTCCCGCCCCACCCGTCCTCACTAGAGAGGAACACCGAGGGTCCCGCCAAGAATGAAAAGGAGCCTCGTTATCCCCTGCTGAGCTCCACATGAGGGTCCGCTTGACATGGAGCCTGACAGAGCAGGAAAGGGTTCCCAGCACTCCTGTCACATACCAACAGGACACACTCGCAACAGGGCAGTCGGCAGGAGCATCAGGGTTCTTGCCACCATTCCCCAAGACCCCCAAATACCTTGTTCACTCCAGATGAACTTCACGGCCCTGCATTCCATAGACTGTCAACCAGAGGCTCGAAGCCGCACACACTGGCCCGTGTGACAGCCCTGGGTAATACCTCAAGTTCAAGTCACAGATCCCTGTGTCCACTCGACGGGTATCCTTACACTGCTGTTGCAGCTTTGGAGGCAATTGGCAGTGCACGTCTCCAGGAGAGCCGAGACCTGACTCCCCTGTGAGGGCTCCATGGGTACTCCAAAATTTATGTCAGCATGGGCGAGGAAAGCTCATGTACCAGCTTCCGCACCAGACGGGGACTGAAGACCAGGCGATGTCTGGGGAGGAATCCACAAAAGCACCTGGCAACTGGCACGGAGACTGGACTTTCCTGAGGCCGTTGGGGCGGGTCCATTGGCTTCCCGTTGTAACTTGGGAAACTCTGCCCCACCTAGAAAAAAACCAGAAGCTTCTCCCTTGCAAGCAGGGTGAGGCCGTTATCCGATGTGGCGTCTCGGGGGAAATCCCCAATTCCCCCTTGGACTGGGAAGGGCTCCTTCACTCACTTGCTGTGACCCAAGAAGTTACCCACCCTATCCGTCTAAACTCGGGAGGAACCCCAAGGAACTTGCTCCGACTCGAGAGGAGCCCCATTTGGCTCTTCTAAGCTCCAGATGATTGTCCCTTTTCCTGCTCCTTAGGGAAATGATATCTGGGGATTCCCTCGCATCCCAAGAGGAGGGGCTCACACCAGGAAAGACGGGAGGATCATCAGGGGTTGGGCCACCATTTCCAAGACCCCCAAATGCCTTGTCCACTGCACATGAACCTGAGTGCCCTGCACTGCCTTGACTGTCACCCCGAGGCTTGACGCCAGACACACTGGCACGTGTGAAAGCACATTGGACTTCGAGGGCAAGCCACAGATCCTTGTTTCCGCTCGACGTGGAGCCTGACACTGCTGCTGCAGCGTGTAAGGCAAGTAGTGTGGACGGGTCCAAGCGAGACGAGGCCTGACTCCTCTGTGGGGGCCTCAGGGTAACCCAAGACCTAGGTCAGGACGGTCGAGCAAATTGAGGCTCAGGCCTGAGCACAAGTTGAGGACTGAGCACTCAAACGATTGGGGAGGATCCCCAGATGTGCCTAGGAACCGGCACGGAGACTGGTCTCTCCTGGGTCACAGGGGCGAGTACCTGGTGTCCCCATTGAAACACGAGAAGACCCAACCACAAGTTGAGAAAAACCAAAAGATTCTCCCCTGCAAGCAGGGTGAGGACCTTTTCCGCAGTGGCGTCTCTGGGGAAATCACTCCTTCTCTCTTGGAACTCAAAAGGGTCGTTCACCTTCTTGCTGTAACACAAGAAGTTCCCTTCCCCACCTGTCCGCACACGAGAGGAGCACCAAGGGTCCTGAAAAGAATTAAATTGAGCCCTGTTTTCCCCTGCTGAGCTCCAAATAAGGGTCCCTTTCCTACTCTGTTGGAAAAGGGTTCGCAGCACTCCCTTCACATCCCAAAAGGAGACACTGGCACCAGGACAGTCGGGAGGAGCATCAGGGGTCTTGCCACCATTCCAAAGACCGCCAAATACCTCGTTCACTCCAGATGAAATTGACTGCCCTGCAGTGCGTCGACTGTCATTCCGAGGCTCGAAGCCTGGCACACTGGCTCGAGTGAAAGCCCTGAGTATTAACTCGAGATCAAGGCACAAATGCCTGTGTCCACTCGATGGGGACCCTGACACTGCTGCTGCAGCTGAAGAGGCAAGCAGCAATGCACATCTCCAGGCAAGACGAGGCCTGCATCCCCTGTGGAGGCTCCATGGGAACCCCAAGATTTATGTCAGCATGGGCGATGATAGCTCTTGTACCGGCTTCAGCACCAGACGAGGACTGAGGACCCAGCGATGACTGGGGAGGAATCCCCAAAGGCTCACGGCAACTGGCACTGAGACTGGCCTTTTCTGAGGCCACAGGGGCGGGTCCATGGGCTCTCCATCATAACTCGAGAAACCCCGTTGCAACTCGAGAAAAAACAGAAGCCTCTCCCTTGCAAGCGGGCTGAGGTCCTTATCTGCTGAGGCGTCTCGGGGGAAATCACTCCTTCCATCTTGGACATCGAAAGGATCCTTCACTGCATTGCTGTGACCCAAGAAGTTCCCCAACCCACCCATCTCAACTCGGGAGGAATGCCAAGGGACCAGCTGCGACTCAAGAGCAGCCCCAATTGCCCTTGCTAAGCTCCAGATGATGGTTCTGTTTTCTTCTCAGTAGGGAAAGGTTGCCTGGGTCTTCTCTCGCATCCCTAGAAGATATGCTCCCCCCAGGAAAGTCGTAATTAGCATCAGTGTTTGGGCAACCATTTCCCAAAGCCCCCAAATGCCTTGTCCACTGTAGATGAACCTGACTGCCCTGCACTTCCTTGACCATCACCCAAAGGCTCGACGCCGGACACACTGGCACATGTGACAGCCCAGGGTAAGACCTCAGGGCAAGCCACAGATCCCTGTGTCAGCTCTACATAGAGTGTGCCACTGCTTCTGCAGCAGGTCAGGCAAGATTCCATGCACGTGTCCAGGCGAGACGAGGCCTGTCTCCTAAGTGGGGGCCTCAGGGATACCCCAAGACCTAGGTCAGGATGGTCGATAAAAGGTCAGGCTCCAGCCTCATCAACAGTCGAGGACTGAGCACCCTGAGACGATTGGGGAGTATTCCCAGAGGCGCCTGTCAACTGGCACGGAGACTGGCCTCTCCTGAGGCCACAAGGCCAAGTCCCTGGGTTCCCCATCCAAACTGGAGAGGACCCCACCACAACTTGAGAAAAACCAAAATATTTTCCCCTTCAAGTGGCGTGACGACCTTGTCCGCTGTGGCATCTCTGGGGAAATCACCCCTCCTCTCTTGGACATCAAAAGGGTCGTTCCGCTTCTTGGTGTGACCCAAGAAGTTCCACGCCCCACCCGTCCCCACTCTAGAGGAACCCCGAGGGTCCCACCAAGAATGAAATTGAGCATTGTTATCCCCTGCTGAGCTCCAGATGAGTGTCCCTTTCCTGCTCTGTGGGGAAAGGATTCCCAGCGCTCTGTTCACATCCCAACAGGAGACACTCGAACCAGGAGAGTCTGGAGGAGCATCATGGGTCTTGCCACCATTCCAAAGACCGCCAAATATCTCGTTCACTACAGATGAACATGACTGCCCTGCACTGCGTCGACTGTCACCCCGAGGCTCAAAGCCTGACACACTGGCTCAGGTGAAAGCCCTGGATAGTACCTCGAGATCAAGTCACAGATCCCTGTGTCCATTCGACCCCGAGACTTACACAGCCGCTGCAGCTGCAAAAGAAAGTGGCAGTGCACAACTCCAGGCGAGACGAGGCCTGCATCCCCTGTGGGGGCTCCATGGGAACCCCAAGATTTATGTCAGCATGGGCAAGGAAAGCTCAGGTACCGCCTTCAGCACCAGACGAGGACTGAGGACCCAGCAATGACTGGGAAGAAATCCCCAAAGACGCATGCAACTGGCAGGGAAACTGGCCTCTGCTGAGGCCACAGGGGCGGGTCCATGGGCTCCCCATCGTAACTCGAGAAACCCCACCTCAACTCGAGAAAAACCAGAAGTTTCACCCTTGCGAGCGGGGTGAGGCCCTTATCCACTGCGGTGACTCGGAGCAACTTACCCCGTCCCTCTTGGACCTCGAAGGGCTCCTTCACCCGCTTTCTGAGACCAAAGAAGTAGCCCGCCCCACCATTCTCATCTCCAGAAGAACGCCAAGGGACCCGCTGAGACTCAAGAGGACCCCCATTTGCCCCTGCTATGCTCCAGATGTTGTTTCCGTTTTCTGCTTCGTAGGGAAAGGTTTCCTGGGTTTTCCTTCACATCCCAAGAGGAGGTGCTCCCTCCAGGAAAGTCGGAAGGAGCATCAGGGTTTGTGCCACAATTCCCCAAGGCCCTCAAATGCCTTGTCCACTGTAGATGAACCTGACTGATCTGCACTTCCTTGACCATCACCCCAAGTCTCAACACCTTACACATTGGCACGTGTGACAGCCCACGGTAGGACCTCGCCGGCAAGCCACAGATCCCTGTGTCTACTCGACATGGAGCGTGCCACTGCTGCTGCAGCTCGTCAGGCAAGTTTCCATGCACGTGTCCAGGCGAGATGAGGCCTGTCTCCTAAGTGGGGGCCTCAGAGGTACCCCAAGACCTAGGTCAGGACGGTCCAGGAAAGCTCAGGCACCAGCCTCATCATCAGTCGAAAACTGAGCACCCTGAGACGATTGGGGAGGAATCCCCAGAGGTGACTGGCAACTGGCAAGCAGACTGTCCTCTCCTGAGGCCGCAGGGACGCATCACTGGGCTCCCTGTCATAACTCGTGAAACCCCACTGCAACTCGAGAAACACCAGAAGCTTCTCCCTTGCAAGCAGGGTGAGGCCCTTATCCCATCCGGCGTCTTGTGGGAAATCACCCCATCCTTCTTGGACCTCGAAGGGCTCCGTCACTCCCTTTCTGTGACACAAGGAGTTCCCGGCCACAACCGTCCCACCAAGATGAACCCCAATGGACCCAATGCGACTCAAGATGAGCCAAGTTTGCACCTGCTAACATCTAGATGATAGTCTCTTTTCCTGCTGTTTAGTATAAAGTGTCCTGGGGCTTCTGTCGCATCCCAAAGGAGGTGCTCGCAGTAGGAAAGTCAGAAGGAGCATCTGGGGTTCGGCCACCATTCTCCAAGACCCCCAAATGCCTTGTCCACTGCAAATGAACCTGTCTGCCCAGAACTGCCTTGACTGTCACCCCGAGGCTAGACGCTCGAAACACCTGCATGTGTGACAGCATTTTGGGCCTCGAGGGCAAGCCATAGATCCCTGTGTTCACTCGACATGGAGCCTCCCACTGCTGCTGCAGCTGGTCAGGCAAGTAGCTGTGCACGTCTCCAGGAGAGACGAGGCCTGTCTCCTAAGTGGTTGCCACAGGGGAACCCCAAGGCCTAGGTCAGAATGGTCGAAGAAAGCTCAGGCACCGGCTCAGCATAAGTAGAGTACTGAGCACCCTGAGATGATTGGGGAGGAATCCCCAGAGGTACCTGACAACTGGCACGGAGACTGGCCTCCCCTTCTTAACTCGAGAGGACTCCACCACAGTTTGAGAAAAACTAAAGATTCTGCCCTGCAAGAGTGGTGGGGACCTTGTCAGCTCTGGCGTCTTGGGGGAAATCACACCTCTATTCGACCTCACAACGATGACTCACCTGCTTGCTGTGAACCAGGAAGTACCCCGCCACACCCGTCCACCTAAAAAGGAACACTGAGTGTCCCACGAAGAGTGAAAAGGAGCCCCGTTATCCCCTGCTGAGCTCCGGATGAGGGTCCCTTTACTGCTCTGTCTGGAAAGTGTTCCCGGCGCTCCCCTCACATCCCAACAGGAGACACTCACACCAGGACAGTCGGATGAGCATCAGGGGTCTTGCCACCATTCCCCAGGAAACCCAAATACCTCGTTGAATGCAGATGAACCTGACTGCCCTGCACTGCGTCGACTGTCACTACAAGGCTCAAAGCCTGACTCACAGGCACTTGTGAGAGCCCTGGGTAGTACCTCGAGGTCAAGTCACAGATCTGTGTGTCTACTCCACGAGGAACGTCACACAACTGGTGCAGCTGGGGAGACAAGCGGCAGTGCACTTCTTCAGGAGAGACGAGGCCTGACTCCCCTGTGGGGGCTCCAGGGAACCCCAAGATTTATGTCAGCATGGGCAAGGAAAGCTCGGGCACCGGCTTCAGCCCCAGAAGAGGATTGAGGACACGACGATGACTGGACAGGAATCCCCAAAGGGGCATGGCAACTGACACGGAGACTGGCCTCTCCTGAAGCCAAAGAAGCCGGTCCATGGGCTCCCCATCGTAACTCGAGAAACCCCACCCCATCTCGAGAAAATCCAGAAGCTTCTCCCTTGCAAGCGGGGTGAGGCCCTTATCCGCTGTGGCGTTTCAGGGGAAATCACCCCTTCCCTTCTGAACCTCGAAGGGCTCCTCCACCCACTTGCAGTGACCAAGATGTTCCCCACCACACCCGTCTCACCTCGAGAGGAAACCCAAGGAACCCGCTGCTACTTGAGAGGTGCTCCATTTGCCCCTGCTAACCTCCAGATGACGGTCTATTTTCCTGCTCCTTAGGGAAAGGTTCCTTGGGTTTCTGTCGCATCCCCAGAGAAGGTGCAGGGACCAGGAAAGTCAAGAGGAGAATCAGGGGTTATGCCACCATCCCCAAGACCCACAAATGTCTTGTCCACTGCACATGAACCTGACAGCCCTGAAGTGCCTTGAAAGTCACCCCGAGGACCGACACCCAACACACTGGCATTTGACAGACCAGGATAGGACCTCGAGGGCAAGCCAAAGATCCCTGTGTCCTCTCGACATGGAGCCTACCACTGCTCCTGCAGCTGGTCACGCAAGTAGCCGTGGACATGTTCAGGTGAGATGAGGCCTGTCTCCTCTGTGGGGGCCACAGGGGTACCCAAATGCCTAGATCAGGGTGGTCGACGAAAAGGCAGGCCGTGGCTTTAGCACAAGTCGAGTACTGAGCACCCTGAGATGATTGGGGAGGAATCCCCAGAGGTACCTGGAAACTGGCACGGAGACTGGCCTCTCCTTAGGACACAGGTGTGAGTTCCTGGGGTCCCCGTCGTAACTAGGGAGGAACCCAACAAAACTTGAGAAGAACCAAAAGATTTTCCCATGCAAGCGGGGAGAGGACATTGTCCGTTGTGGCATCTCAGGAGAAATCACCGCTTCTCACTTGGACCTCAAAAGGGTCATTCACCTAATTGCTGTGACCCTAGAAATTCCCCACCCCACCCGTACCGACTGGAGAGGCACACTGAGGGTCCCGCCGAGAATGAAATGGGACCCGTTATTACCTGCTGAGCTCAAGATGAGGGTGCCTTGCCTGCTCTGTCGGGAAAGGGAGCCCAGGGCTTCCCACACATCCGAAAGGAGACACTCGCACCAGGAATGTTGCGAGAGGCATGAGCTAACTTGCCACCATTTCCCAAGACCCCCAAATACCTCGTTGTCTCCAGATGAACCTGACTGCCCTGCACTGCGTCGACTGTCACCCCTAGGCTGAAAGCCTTACACACTGGCACATGTGACAGCCCTGGGTAGTACCTCAATGTCAAATTACAGATCCCTTTGTCCACTCGCCTCGGAGCGTTACACTGCTGCTGCAGCTGTGGAGGCAAGCGGCAGTGCTTGACTCCATGCGAGACGAGGCCTGACTCCCAGTGAGGGCTCCATGGGAACCCCAAGATTTATATCAGCAAGAGCGAGGAAAGCTCCGGTACCGGCTTCAGCACCAGACAAGGACTGAGGACCCAGCGATGACTGGGGAGGAATCCCCAAAAGCACATATCAACTGTTATGGCCACTGGCCTTTCCTGAGGCCACAGGGGCGTGTCCATGGGCTCCCAGCCGTAACTCGAGAGGACCCCGCCACAACATGAGGAAAACCAAAAGATTCTCCCCAGAAAGTGGGTTGAGGACCTTGACCGCTGTGGCCTCAAGGTGGAAATCACCCCTTCTCGCTTGGACCTCAAAAGGGTTGTTCACCTTCTTGCTGTGAACCAGGAAGTTACCCGCCACATCCGTCCACCTCGAAAGGAACACCGGGGGTCCTGCAAAGATTGAAAAGGAGCCCCGTTTTCCCCTGCTGAGCTCCGGATGAGGGTCCCTTTCCTGTTCTGTCAGGAAAGTGTTCCCGGCGCTCCCCTCACATCCCAACAGGAGACACTCACACCAGGACAGTCGGGATGAGCATCAGGGGTCTTGCCACCACTCCCCAGGAATCTCAAATACCTCGCTGAGTGCAGATGTACCTGACTGCCCTGCACTGCGTCGACTGTCACCACGATGCTCAGCCTGACTCACAGGCACGTGTGAGAGCCCTGGGTAATACCTCGAGGTCAAGTCACAGATCCGTGTGTACACTCGATGGGGAACCTTACACAACTGCTGCAGCTGCGGAGACAAGTGGCAGTGCAATTCTTCAGGAGAGACGAGGCTTGACTCCCCTGTGGGGGCTCCAGGGAACCCCAAGATTTATGTCAGCATGGGCAAGGAACGCTCAGGCACCAGCTTCAGCCCCAGAACAGGACTGAGGACATGACGATGACTGGACAGGAATCCCCAAAGGTGCATGGCAACTGGCACGGACAATGGCCTTTCCTGAGGCCACAGGGGCGTGTCCATGGGCTCCCAACCATAACTCGAGAGGACCCCAGCACAACTTGAGGAAAACCAAAAGATTCTCCCCAGAAAGTTGGTTGAGGACCTTGTCCACTGTGGCCTCTTGGTGGAAATCACCCCTTCTCGCTTGGACCTCAAAAGGGTCGTTCACCTTCTTGCTGTGAACCAGGAAGTTACCCACCACATCTGTCCACCTGAAAAGGAACACCGGGGGTCCCGCGAAGAATGAAAAGGAGCCCCGTTATCCCCTGCTGAGCTCCTGATGAGGGTCCCTTTCCTGCTCTGTCGGGAAAGTGTTTCTGGCGCTCCCCTCACATCCCAACAGGAGAAACTCACATCAGGACAGTTGGGATGAGCATCAGGGGTATTGCCACCATTCCCCAGCACACCCAAATACCTCCTTAAGTGCAAATGAACCTGACTGCCCTGCACTGTGTCGACTGTCACCCCGAGGCTCGAAGCCTGACACACTGGCACGTGTGACAGCCCTGGGTAGTACCACGAGGTTAAGTCACAGATCTGTGTGTCCACTCGACAGGGAACATTACACTGCTGCTGCAGCTACGGAGACAAGGGGCAGTGCATTTCTTCAGGAGAAAGGAGGCCTGACTCACCTGTGGCAGTTCCAACGGAACCCCAAGATTTGTGTCAGCATGGGCAAGGAAAGCTCTGGCACCGGCTTCAGCACCAGATGAGGACTGAGGACCCGGCGATGACTGGGAAGGAGTTCAAAATATTATGGCAACTGGCACGGATAATGGCCTCTCCTGAGGCCACAGGGGCGAGCCCTTGGGGTCCTTGTCGTAACTAGAGAGGAACACAACACAACTTGAGAAGAACCAAAAGATTCTCCCCTGAAAGCGGGGAGAGGACGCTGTCCGCTGTGGCGTCCCAGGAAAAATCACCCCTTCTCACTTGGACCTCAAAAGGGTCATGCACCTTATTGCTGTGACCCAAGAAATTCCCCACCCCACCCGTCCCCATTCGAGAGGAACTTTGAGGGTCCTGCCATGAATGAAAAGGAGCCCTGATATCCCTGCTGAGTTCCAAATAGGGTCCCTTTCCTGCTCTATTGGGAAAGGGTTCCCAGCGCTCCCCTCTCATCCCAACATGAGACACTAGAAACAGGACTGCCCGGGGGAGCATCAGGAGTCTTGCCACGATTCCCCAAGATGCTCAAATACCTCGTTCACTCCAGATGAACCTGACTGTCCTGTACTGCATCGACTGTCACCCCGAGGCTCGAAGCCTGACACACTGGCACGTGTGACAGCCCTGGGTGTTACACCGAAGTCAAGTCACAGATCCCTGTGTCCACACGAAGGGGAGCATTTCACAGCTGCTGCAGCTGCAGAGGCAAGCGCAAGTGTATGTCTTCAGGCAAGACGAGGCCTGACTTTCCAGTGGGGGCTCCATGGGAATCCCAAGATTTATGTCAGCATGGGCGAGGAAACCTCAGGTACTGGCTTCAGCACCAGACGAGGACTGACAACTCGGCAATGACTGGCAAGGAATTCCAAAAGGGCATGGCAACTGGCAAGGTGACTGGCCTCTCCGGAGGCTACAGGGGCGGGTCCATGGGCTCCCCGTCATAACTGGAGAAACCCCACCACAACTCGAGAAATACCAGAAGAGTCTCCCTTGCAAGCGGTGTGAGGCCCTTATCCACTGAGGCATCTCTGGGGAAATCACTCGCTCCCTCTTGGATTTCGAAGGGCTCTTTCACCCTGTTGCTGTTACCCAGGAATTTCCCTTTCACACTCGTCTCAACTCGAGAGGAACAACAAGGGATCCACAGCAACTCAACAGAGCCCTGTTTGCCCCTGTTAAGATCCAGAAGATCGTCCTTTGCCTGCCCCTTAAGGATAGGTTCCCTGGGGCTTCACTCAAATACCAAAAGGAGGTGCTCCCAACAGTAAAGTCGGGAGGAGCATCCGGGGTTGGGCTTCTATTCCCCAAGACCCACAAATGCCTAGTCCACTGCAGATGAACATGACAACCCCGCACGGCCTTGACTGTCACCCCAATGCTTGACGCAGGACACTTTGGCAGGTGTGACAGCATTTTGGACCTCGAGGGCAAGCCACAGATCCCTCTGTCCGCTCGAATGGAGCCTGACACTGCTGCTGTAGGTGATCAGGCATGTAGCCATGCACATTTCCAGGTGAGAAGAAGCCTGTCTCTTTCTGGGAGCCTCAGGGGTACCCCAAGGCCTTGGTCAGGACGGTCGAGGAGATCTCAGGCTCAGGCCTCAGCAAAAGTCGAAGACTGAGCACAAAGACAATTGGGGAGTAATCCCCAGAGGAGCCTGGCAACTGGCACGGAGACTGGCCTTCCTGAGGCCACAGGGACGAGTCCCTGGGGTCCCTGTCGTAACTCGAGAGGACCCCGCCACAACATGAGAAAAGCCAAAAAATCCTCTCCTGTAAAAGGTTTGAGTATTTGTCCACTGTGGCATCTTGAGGGAAATCAGCCATTCTCTCTTAAAGCCCAGGAGGGTCGTTTACTTTCTTCCTGTGACCCATGAATTTCCCCGCTCCACCCATCCCCACTAGAGAGGAACACCGAGTGTCCTGCCAAGAATGAAAAGGAGCCACGTTATCCCCTGCTGAGATCCAGATGAGGGTCCATTTCCTGCTCTGTCAGGAAAGGGTTCCCAGCGCTTCCGTCACATGCCAACAGGAGACACTCACACCAGGACAGTCGGGGGGAGCATCAGAGTTCTTGCCACCATTCCCCAAGACCCCCAAATACCTCGTTCACTCCAGATGAACCTGACTGCCCTGTACTCCGTCGACTGTAACCCCGAGGCTCGAAGCCTGACACACTGGCACGTGTGACAGCCCTGGGTTCTAGTCACAGATCCCTGTGTCCACTCGACGGGGAGTCTTATACTGCTGTTGCAGCTATATAGGCAATCGGCAGTGCGCGTCTCCAGGCGAGACGAGGCCTGACTCCCCTGAGAGGGCTCCATTGGTACTCCAAGATTTATGTCAGCGTGGGCGAGGAAAGCTCAGGTACAGGCTTCAGCACGAGATGAGGCATGAGGACCCGGTGATGTCTGGGGAGGATTCCCCAAAGGCACATGGCAACCGGCACGGAGACTGGCCTCTCCAGAGAGCACATGGGAGGGTCAATGGGCTCCCCGTCGTTACTCGTGAAACCCCGCCCCATCTCGAAAAAAACCAGAAGCTTCTCCCTTGCAAGCAGGGTGAGGCCCGTATCCGCTGTGGTGTCTCGGGGGAAATAACCAATTCCTTCTTGGACTGGGAAGAGCTCCTTCACTCCCTTGATGTGACCCAAGAATTTACCCATCTTACCCGTCTCAACTCGGGAGGAACTCCAAGAGACCCGCTGTGACTCAAGACTACCCCATTTGCCCTTGCTGAGCTCCAGATGATGGTCCCTTTTCCTGGTCCTTAGGGAAGGTTTTCCTGGGGCTTCCCTCGCATCCCAAGAGGAGGTTCTCGCACCAGGAAATTCCGGAGGAGTATCAGGATTTTGGTCACCATTCCCCAAGACCCCCAAATGCCTTGTCCATTGCAGATGAATCTGTCTGCCTTGCATTGCCTTGACTGTCACCTCAAGGCTCGTCGTGCAACACAGTGGCACATCTGACAGCCTTGGCTAGTACCTCGAGTGCAAGCCACAGATCCCTGTGTCTGCTTGACATGGAGCCTGACACTGCTGCTGCAGCTGGTCAGGCAAGTAGCCGTACATGTTTCCAGGTGAGACCAGCCCTGTCTCCTCTGTGGGGGCCTTGGGGGTACCCCAAGACTTAGATCAGGACTGTTGAGGAAAGCTCATGCTCCGGCCTCAGCACAAGTCAAGGACTGAGCACCCTGAGACGATTGGGGAGGAATCCCCAGAGGCTCCTGGCTACTGGAATGGAGACTGGCCTCTCCTGAGGCCACAAGGGTGGCTAAATGTGCTCACCGTCTTAACTCAAGAAACCCCATTCCAACTCGAGAAAAACCTGAAGCTTCTCCCTTGCATGCTGTGTGAAGCCCTTATCCGCTGTGGCTTCTCAATGGAAATCAACCCTTCCCTCTTGGACCTCAAAGGGCTCTTTCACACCCTTG
The DNA here is from genome assembly GCA_006408755.1 of Eudorcas thomsonii. Lineage (NCBI taxonomy): Eukaryota > Metazoa > Chordata > Mammalia > Artiodactyla > Bovidae > Eudorcas > Eudorcas thomsonii. The sequence continues at coordinate 478,106 of SJYE01001980.1, forward strand.
CTCTGACCCAAGGAATTCCCCGCCTCACCCGTCTCAACTTGAGAGGAACCCCAAGTGATCCTCTGCAACTCAAGGGAGCCCCATTTGCTCCTGCTAAACTCCAGATGATTGTCCCTATTCCTGCTCCTCAGGAAAAGGTTTCCTGGGGCTCCCTCGCGTCTCAAGAGGAGGTGCTCGCACCAGGAAAGTCAGGAGGAGCATCAGGTGTTGGACCACCATAACTTAAGACCCCCAATGATTTGTCCACTTCAGATGAACCTGATTGCCATGCACTGTCTTGACTGTCACCCCGAGGCTTGACGCCCGACCCAATGGCACATGTGACAGCCTTGAGTAGGACATCAAGGGCAAGCCAAAGATCCCTGTGTCTGCTCGACATGGGGCCAGTCACTGATGTTGCAGCTGGTCAGGCAAGTAGCCATGCAGGTGTCCAGGCGACACCAGGACTGTCTCTTCTGTGGGGGCCTCAGGGGTTCCCCAAGACCGTGGTCAGGACAGTCGAGGAAAGCTCAGGCACTGGCCTCAGCACAATTCCAGGACAGGGCACCATGAGACGATTGGAGAGGAATCCCCAGAGGCAACTGGCAACTGGCACAGAGACTGTTCTTTCCTGAGGCCACAGGGGTGGGTCTATGGGTTCCCCGTCGTAACTCGAGAAACCCCACTGCAACTCGAGAGACACCAGATGCTTCTCCCTTTGAATCGGGCTGAGGCCCTTATCTGATGCGGCGTCTCATAGGAAATCACCCCTTCCCTCTTGGACCTCAAATGGCACCTTCACTCCCTTGCTATGACACAAGAAGTTCCCCACCCCATCTGTCTCAATTCAAGAGGAACCCCAAGGTACCTGATGCGACTCAAGAGGAGCCCATTTTGCCCCTGCTAAGCTCCAGATGATGGTCCCTTTTCCTGATCCTTAGGGAAATGTTATCTGGGGTTTCCTTCACAACCCAAGAGGAAATGCTCGCACCAGGAAAGTCGGGAGGAGCATCAGGGTTTGGGCCACCATTTCCCAAGACACACAAATGCCTTGTCCACTGCAGATGAACCGGACTGCCCTGCACTGCCTTTCCTGTCTCCCCGAGGCTCGACACCCGACACAGTGGCACGTGTGAGAGCACTTTGGACCTCGAATGCTAGCCACGATCCCTGTGTCCGCTAGACATAGAGTATGACATTGCTGCTTCAGCTGGTCAGGCAAGTAGCCGTGCATGTGTCCAGGCGAGACGAGGCCTATTTTCACTTCGGAGGACTTAGTGGTACCCCAAGACCTAGGTCAGGACGGTCGAGGGAAGCTCAGGCTCTGGCCTCAGAACAAGTCGGGGACTGAGTACCCTTAGACAATAGGGGAGGATCCCCAGAGGCGCCTGTCAACTGGCATGGAAACTAGCCTCTCCTGAGGCCACAGGGGCGAGTACCCGGTGTCCCTGCCGTAACTAGAGAGGACCCCGCCACAATTTGAGAAAAACCAAAAGATTCTCCCCTTCAATCGTGGTGAGGACAATGCCCGCTGTGGCTTCTCAGGCGAAATCACACCTTATCTATTAGACCTCAAAAGTGTCGTTCACCTTCTTGCTATGACCCAAGAAATTCCCTGCCCCACTCGTTCCCAGTCGAGTGGAACACCGTGAGTCCCGCCAAGAATGAAAATTAGGGCCATTTTCCCCTGCTGACCTCAGATGAGGGTCCCTTTCCTGCTCTCTCAGGAAAGGGTCCCCAGCGCTCCCGTCACATTCCAACAGGAGACACTCGCACAAGGACAGTCAGCGGGAGCATCAGGGTTCTTGCCACCATTCCCCAAAACCCCCAATACCTTGTTCACTCCTGATGAACCTGACTGCCCTGCACTGCATCGACTGTCACACCGAGGCTCCACACCTGACACACTGGAACGTGTGACAGCCTTCGGTAGTACGTCGAGGTCGTCTCAGTTCCGAGTGTAGCCTCGACGGGGATCCGTACAGTGCTGCTGCACCTGCGGAGGCAATCGGCAGTGTACATCTATATGCGAGACGAGGCCTGAATACCCCGTGGGATTCCATGGAAACCCCCAGATTTATGTCAGCATGGGAGAGGAAAGCTCAGGTACCGGCTTCAGCACCAGACGAGGACTGAGGACCCGGCATGACAGGGGAGGATTCCCGAAAGGTGCATTGCAACTGGCACGGAGACTGGCCTCTCCTGAGGCCACAGGGGCTGTTCCGTGTGCTCCCCGTCATAACTCGAGAAACCCGCCGTGTGCTCCCTGTCGTAACTCGAGAAACCCGCTAAAACTAGAGGAAAATCATAAGCTTCTCCCTTGCAAGCGGGGTGAGGCCCTTATCCGCCGTAGCGTCTCGGGGGAAATCACCCCTTCCATCATGGAACTCGAAGGACTTTTTCACCCCCTTGCAGTGACCCAAGAATTTCCCCACCCCACATGTCTCAACACGACAGGAACCCCAAGGGACCCGCTGTGACTCAAGGGGAGCCCCATTTGCCCCTGCTAAGCTCCAGATGATGGTCCCTTTTTGCTCCTTAAGGAAAGGTTTCCCGTGGCTTCCTTCTCATGCCAATAAGAGTTTCTCGCACAATGAAATTAGGGAGGAGCATCAGGGGTTGGGACACAATTCTCCAAGACCAACAAATGCCTAGTCCATTTGAAATGGACCTGACAACCCTGTAATGCCTTGACTGTCACTTCCAGGCTCGACTTTCAACAGACTGGCACGTGTGACAGACCTGGGAACTATCTCAAGGGCAAGCCACAGATCTCTGTTTCCGCTCGACATGGAGCCTATCACTAGTGCTGCAGCTGCTCAGGCAAGTAGCCATGCACGTGTCCAGGGGAGTCGAGGCTTTTCTCCTTTGTAGGGCCCTCAGGGTACCCCAAGACCTAGGTCAGGACAGTCGAGGAAAGATCAAGCACCGGCCCCAGCACAAGTCAAGGAATGAGCACCCTGAGACGATTGGGGAGGTATCCCCAGGGCCGCCTGCCAACTGGAATGGAGACTGGTCTCTCCAGAGGCCACAGGGGCGGCTCCATGGGCTCCCCATGGTAACTCGAGAACTCGGTTGCAACTCGAGAAAAACCAGAAGCTTCTCGGTGGCAAGTGTGGTGAGGCCCTTATCTGCTGTGGCATCTCGGGGGAAATCACCCCTTCCCTCTTAGACCTCGAAGGCTCCTACATCCCCTTGCTGTGACACAAGGAGTTCCCAGCCCCTACTGTCTCAATTCGAGAGGAATCTCAAGGGAATGGCTGCAGCTCAAGAAGAGCCCCTTTTGCCCCTGCTAAACTCCAGATAATGGTCCCATTCCTGCTCTGTCGGGAAAGGGTTACCAGCGCTCTCCTCATATCCCATCGGGAAACACTTGGACCAGTACAGTACTTTGGACCTCGAGAGCAAACCACGGATCCCTCTGTCCACTCGACGTGGAGCCTGACACTGCAGTTGCATCTGGTCTGGCAAGAAGCGGTGCACATGTCCAGGTGAGACGAAGCCTGGCTCCTATGTGGGAGCCTCAGGGGAGCCCCCAAGACCTAGGTCAGGATGGTCAAAGGAAGCTCAGGCACTGGCCTCAGCACAAGTCGAGGACACTGCACCCAGAGACAATTGGGGAGGAATCCCCAGAGGTGACTGGCAACAGGCCCGGAGACTGTCCTCTCCTGAGGCCACAAGGGCGCAGACCTAGGCTCCCCGTCATAACTCGAGAAACCCCGTGCAACTCGAGGAACACCAGAAGCTTTCCCTTGCAAGCGGGGTGAGACCCTTCTATGATCTGGTGTCTCAAGGGAAATCAACCCTTCCCTCTTGGACTTCAAAGGGCTCCTTCAGTCCCTTGCTGTGACACAAGGAATTCACAGCCAAAACCGTCGCACCCTAGAGGAAACACAGTGGACCCCCTGCATCTCAAAAGGAGTCCAGTTTGAACCTTCTAAGCTCTAGATGATAGTCCTTTTTCCTGCTCATTAGTATAAGGTGTCCTGGGGCTTCCAACGCATCCCAAAAGGAGGTGCTCACAATAGGATTTTGGGAGGAGCTTCTGGGGTTTAACTGCCCCTCTCAAAGATCCCCAAATGCCTTGTCCACTGAGATGAACCTGTCAGACCTGCACTGCCATGCTTGTCACTCCAAGGCTCGACACCCAAAATAACTGCATGTGTGACAGCACTTTGGGTCTCCAGTACAAGACACAGATCCCTGTGTCCACTCGACATGGAGCCTGACACTGCAGCTGCAGCTGGTCAGACAAGTAGCCGTGCACGTGTCCAGGCGAGAGAGGCCTGTCTCCTCTATGGTGCCCTAAGCGGTACACCAAGACCTAGGTCACGACGGTCGAGGAAAGCTCAGGCTCTGGCCTCAGCAAAAGTCGAGGACTGAGCACCGAGACGATTAGGGAAGTATCCCCAGCGGCGCAGGAAAACTGGCACGGAGACTGTCCAATCCTGAGTGCACAGGGGCTAGTCCCTGGGTTGCCGGTTGTAACTCTATAGGACCCCACCAGAACTTGAGAAAAACCAAAAGATTCTCCCCTGCAAGCGGGGCTGAGGACCTCATCTGCTGTGGCGTCTCAGGGGAAAGAACGTCTTCTCTCTTGGACCTCCAAAGTGTCGTTTACCTTCTTGCTGTGATCCAAGAAGTTTCTCATTCCATCCTTCATCCCTCGAGGGGAACACCGAGGGTCCCACCATGAATGTAAATGAGCCCCAGTATCCCTGCTGAGCTCCAGATGAGGGTCCCTTTCCTGCTCTGACGGGAAAGGGTTCCCAGCAATTCCCTCACATCCCAAGAGGAGACACTAAAAGAAAGACTGACTGGAGCAGCATCAGGGGTCTTGCCACCATTCCCAAGACCCCCAAATTCCTCGATCACTCCAGATGAACCTGACTGCCATGCACTGGGTCGACTGTCACCCAGAGGCTCGAAGCCTGACACACTGGCACGTGTGACAGACCTGGGTGATACCTTGAGGTCAAGTCACAGATCCCTGTGTCCACTCGACAGGGAACATTTCACAGGTGCTGCAGCTGCAGAGGCAAGCGCAAGTGTACCTCTTCAGGCAAGACGAGACGTGACTTTCCTGTAGGGGCTCTATGGGATCCCCAAGATTTATGTAAGCATTGGTGAGGAATGCTCAGGTACCAATTCAGAACCAGAAGACGACTGAGGACTCTGCGTTGACTGGAGAAGAATCCCGAAATGCACATGGAAACTGGCAAGAAGACTGGCCTCTCCTGATGCCACAGGGGCGGGTCCGTTGTCTCCCCATCGCAACTCTAGAAACCCCACCACAACTCGAGAAATACCACAAGTTTCTCCATTGCAAGCAGGGTGAGGCACTTATCCACTGAGGCATCTCTGGGGAAATCACTCCTTCCCTCCTGGATCTCGAAGGGATCTTTCACCCCCTTGCTATGACACAGGAATTTCCCCTCGCTGCTGGTATCATCTCGAGAGGAACGATGAGAGATCCGCGCGACTCAGCAGAGTCTTGTTTGCCCTGCTAAGCTCCAGATGATCATCCTCTTTACTGCCCCTTAGGAAAGTTTCCCTGGAGCTTCGCTCGAATACCAAGAGGAGGTGCACGCAACAGAAAAGTCGGGAGAAACATCAGGGTTTCGGCCACCATTCACCAAGACCCCCAAATGCCTTGCCCACTGCAGATGAACTTGACAGCCCCGCACTGCCTTGACTGTCAACCCGAGGCTCGACGCACGACACTCTGGCACGTGTGACAGCACTTTGGACCTTGAGAGCAAGCCACAGATTGCTCTCTCTGCTCGACATGGAGCCTGACACTGCTGCTGCAACTGGTCAGGCAAGTCGCCGTGAACGTGTACAGGCGAGAGAGGCCTGTCTCTTCTGTGGTGACCTAAGCGGTACACCAAGACGTACGTCACGACGGTCGAGGAAAGCTCAGGCTCCGGCCTCAGCAAAAGTCGAGGACTGAGCACCGAGACGATTAGCGAAGAATCCCCAGAGGCGCCTGGCAACAGGCACGGAGACTGTCCAATCCTGAGTGAACAGGGTCGAGTCCCTGGGTTCCCCGTTGTAACTCGAGAAAACCCCACCACATCTTGAGAAAAACCAAAAGATTCTCCCCTGCAAGCAGTGTTAGGACCTCTTCTGCTGTGGTGTCTTGGGGGAAAAGAACCTCTTCTCTCTTGTACCTCCAAGCTGGCGTTCACCTTCCTGCTGTGACCCAAGAAGTTTCTCTCGATGCCCGTTCTCACTTCAGGGGAACACCAAGGGTCCCGCCATGAATGTAAAGGAGCCCTAGTATTCCTGCTGGGCTCTAGAGGAGGGTCCCTTTCCTTTTCTGTCGGAAAACGATTCCCAGCATTTCCCTCACATCCCAAAAGAAGACACTCGATACAGGACTGTTGGGAGCAGCATCAGGGTTCTTGCCACCATTCCCCAAGACCCCCAAATACCTCCTTCACTCCAGATGAACTTGACTGCCCTGCACTTGGTCAAGTGTCACCCCGAGGCTCCAAGCCTGACGCACTGTCACGTGTGACAGACCTGGGTGTTACCTCGAGGTCAAGGCACAGATCCCTGTGTCCACTCGATGGGGAGCCTTTCACAGCTGCTGCAGCTACGGAGGCAAGAGAAAGTGTACGTCTCCAGGCAAGACGAGGCCTGACTTTCCTGTGGGGCCTCCATTGGAAACCCAAGATTTATGTCACCATGGGCGAAGAATGCTCAGGTAACAGCTTCAGCACCAGAAGAGGACTGAGGACTCGGCGATGACTGGGAAGTAATTCACAAAGGTGCATGGCAACTGGCAAGAAGACTGGCCTATTCTGAGGCCACAGTGGCGGGTTCATGGGCTCCCCGTCGTAACTCAAGAAACTCCACCACAACTCGAGAAATAGCAGAAGCTTCTCCCTTGCAAGCGTGGTGAGGCCCTTATCCACTGGGGCATATCTGCAGAAATCACTCCTTCCCTCTTGGACCTCAAAGGGCACTTTAACCCCCTTCCTGGGACCCAGGAATTTCCTCGCACTCACCGTCTCAACCCGAGAGGAACAACAAGGGATCTCCTGTGACTCAACAGAGCCCTGTTTGCCCCTGCTAAGCTCCAGATGATCATCCCCTTTCCAGTCCCTCAGGGAAAGGTTCTGTGAACCTTCGCTCGAATACCAAGAGGAGGTGCTCGCAACAGAAATGTCGGGAGGAGCATCAGTGTTTTGGCCACCATTCACCAAGACCCCCAAATGCCTTGTCCACTGCAGATGAAATTAACAGCTTGCACTGCCTTGATTGTCACCCTGAAGCTCGACACACGACACACTGGCACGTGTGTCCGCACATTGGACCTTGAGAGCAAGCCACGGATACCCCTGTCCGCTCGACATGGAGCCTGACACTGCGGCTGCAGCTGCAGGCAAGTAGCGGTGCACATGTCCAGGTGAGACGAAGCCTGGCTCCTATGTGGTAGCCTCAGAGGAGCCCCCAAGACCTAGGTCAGGAAGATCGAGGGAAGCTCAGGCACTGGCCTCAGCACAAGTAGAGGACACGGCACCCAGAGACGACAGGGGAGGAATCCCCAGATGTGACTGGTAACTGGCGCGGACTGTCCTCTCCTGAGGCCACAGGGACGTGTCCCTGAGCTCCCCGTCATAACTCGAGAAACCCCGCTGCAACTCGAGAAACACCAGAATCTTCTCCATTGCAAGCGGGGTGAGACCCTTATCTGATCCGGTGTCTCGTGGGAAATCACCCCTTCCCTCATGGACTTAGAAGGGCTCCTTCACTCCCTTGCTGTGACACAAGGAGTTCCCGGCCACAACCGTCGCTCCCAAGAGAAACCACAGTGGACCCCCTGCATCTCAATAGGAGCCCAGTTTGACCCTGTTAAGCTCTAGATGATAGTCCCTTTTCCACCTCATTACTATAAGGTGTCCTGGGGCTTCCGTCGCATCCCAAAGGAGGTGCTCGCAGTAGGAATTTGGGAGGAGCATCTGGGGTTCGGCCACCACTCTCCAGGACTCCCAAATGCCTTGTCCACTGAGATGAACCTGTCAACCCTGCACTGCCATGACTGTCACCCTGAGGCTCGATGCCCGAAACACCTGCACGTGACTGCACTTTGGGCCTTGAGGGCAAGACACATATCCCTGTGTCCGCTGGGCATGGAGCTGACACTGCTGCTGCAGCTGGTAAGGCAAGTAGCCATTTACGTGTTCAGGCGAGACGAGGCCTGTCTCCTCTGTGGTGCCCTTAGCGGTACATCAAATGCTAGGTCAGGATGGTCGAGGAAAGCTGAGGCACTGGCCTCAGCAAAAGTCGAGGACTGAGCACCGAAACGATTAGGGAAGAATGCCCAGAGGCGCCTGACAACTGGCACGGAGACTGTCCAACCCTGAGTGTACAGAGGCGAGTCCCTGGGTTCCCCATTGTAACTCGAGAGGACCCTGCCACAACTTGAGAAAAACCAGAAGATTCTCCCCTGCAAGCGGGGCTGAGGACCTCGTCTGCTGTGGCGTCTCAGGGGAAAGAACCTCTTCTCTCTTGGACCTCCAAAGTGTCGTTCACCTTCTTGCTGTGACCCAAGAAGTTTCTCGTTCCACCCGTCATCCCTCAAGGGGAACACCGAGCGTCCCTCCATGAATGTAAATGAGTCCCAGTATCCCTGCTAACCTCCAGAAAGGGTCCCTTTCCTGCTCTGTCAGGAAAGGGTACCAGTACTTCCCTCACATCCCAACAGGAGACACTCGAAGAAAGACTGACTGGAGCAGCATCAGGGGTCTTGCCACCATTCCCCAAGACCCCCAAATACCTCGTTCACTCCAGATGAACCTGACTGCCATGCACTGGGTCGATTGTCACCTCGAGGCTCAAAGCCTGACACACTGTCACGTTTGACAGACCCGGGTGGTACCTCGAGGTCAAGTCACAGATCCCTGTGTCCACTTGCTGGGGAACATTTTACAGGTGCTGGAACTGCAAAGGTAAGCGCAAGTGTACCTCTCCAGGCAAGACGAGGCCTGACTTTCCTGTGGGGGCTCCATGGGATCCCCATGATTTATGTCAGCATTGGCGAGGAAAGTTCAGGTACCAGGTTCAGCACCAGACGAGGACTGAGTACTCTGGGTTGACTGGGGAGGAATCCCGAAAGGCACATGGCAACTGGCAAGAAGTCTGGAGTCTCCTGAGGCCACAGGGGCGGGTCCATGGTCTCCCTGTCTTACCTCTAGAAACCCCGCCGCAACTCGAGAAATACCAGTAGCTTCTCCACTGCAAGCGGGGAAAGTCACTTATCCACTGAGGCATCCCTGGAGAAATCACTCCTTCCCTCTTGTATCTTGAAGGGATCTTTCACCCCCTTGCTGTGACCTAGAAATTTCCCCGCCTTAACCGGATCAACTCGACAGGAACGATAAGAGATCCACGCGACTCAACAGAGCCCTGGTTGCCCCTGCTAAGCTCCAGATGATCGTCCCCTTTACTGCATCTTAGAAAAAGTTTCCCTGGAGCTTCTCTTGAATACCAAGAGGAGATGCTCATAACAGAAAAGTCGGGAGAACCATCAGGGTTTCGGCCACCATTCACCAAGAACCCCAAATGCCTTGTCCACTGCACATGAACTTGACAGCCCCGCACTGCCTTGACTGTCACCCCGAGTCTCGACGCACGACACCCTGGCACGTGTGACAGCACTTTGGACCTCGAGAGCAAGCCACAGATCATTCTGTCCGCTCGACATGGAGCCTGACACTGCTGCTGCAGCTGGTCAGGCAAGTCGCCGTGCACGGGTCCTGGTGAAAGGAAGCCTGTCTCTTCTGTCGGAGCCTCAGCGGAACCCCCAGGACCTAAGTCAGGCTGGTCGAGGGAAGCTCAGGCACTGGCCTGAGTACAAGTTGAGGACAGGGCACACTGAGACGATTGGGGAGGAATCCTCAGAAGTGACTGGCAACTGGCACTGAGACTGTCCTCTCCTGAGGCCACAGGGGTGCGTCCCTGGGCTCCCCGTCATAACTCGAGGAATCATGCCACAACTCGAGAAACACCAGAAGCTTCTCCTTTGCAAATGGGGTGAGTCACTTATCTGATCCAGCGTCTCGTGGGAAATCAACCCTCCACTCTTAGACCTCCAAGGGCTCCTTCACTCTCTTGATGTGACACAAGGAGTTCCCGGCCACAACCGTCACAAATAAGAGGAAGCCCAGTAGACCCACTGCGACTCAAGAGGAGCCCAGTTTTCCCCTGCTAAGCTCTAGATAATAGGTGCCTTTTCCTGGTCCTTAGTATAAAGTGTCCTGGGCTTCTGTCGCATCTCAAAGGGAGGTGCTCACAGTAGGAACGTCGGGAGGATCATCTGGGGTTTGGCCGCCATTGTCCAAGACCCCCAAATGCCTTGTCCAAGGCAGATGACCTTGTCTGCCCTGCACTGCCTTGAGTGTCACCCCAAGGCTCGACGCCCGAAACACCTGCACGTGTGACAGCACTTTGGGCCTGGAGGTCAAGCCACAGATCCCTGTGTCCACTCGACATGGAGCCTGACTCTGCTGCTGCAGCTGGTCAGGCAAGTAGCCGTGCACGTGTATAGGCGAGATGAGGACTGTCTCCTTTATGGTGCCCCAGGGGTACACCAAGACATAGTTCAGGACGGTCGAGGAAACCTCAGGCTCTGGCCTCAGCAAAAGTCGAGGACTGAGCACCGAGATGATTACAGAAGAATCCCCAGAGGTGCCTGGCAACTGGCACAGACTGTCCAATCCCGAGTGCACAGGGGCGAATCCCCGGGTTCCCCTTTGTAACTCAAGAGGAACCCGCAACATCTTGAGAATAACCAAAAGATTCTCTCCTGAAAGCGGTGTGAGGACCTTGTCTGCTGTGGCGTCTCGGGGGAAAGAACCTCTTCTCTCTTGGACCTCCAAGCTGGCGTTCACCTTCCTGCTGTGACCCAAGAAGTTTCTCGTGATGCCCATCCTCACTGGAGGGGAACACCGAGGGCCCCGCCATGAATGTAAAGGAGTCCTAGTATACCTTATGGCCTCCAGAGGAAGGTCCCTTTCCTTTTCTGTCAGAAAACGGTTCCCAGCATTTCCCTTACATCCCAACAGGAGACACGCGAACCAGGACTGTCGGGAGAAGCATCAGGGGTCTTGCCACCATTCCCCAAGACCCACAAATACCTCCTTCACTCCAGAGGAACCTGACTGCCCTGCACTGGGTCGACTGTCACCCCGAGGCTCGAAGCCTGACACACTGGCACGTGTGACAGACCCGGTGGTACTTCGAGGTCAAGTCACAGATCCCTGTGTCCACTCGACGGGGAGCCTTTCACAGCTGCTGCAGCTGCGGAGGCAAGCACAAGTGTACGTCTACAGGCAAGACGAGGCCTGCCTTTCCTGTGGGGGCTCCATGGGAAACCCAAGATTTAAGTCAGCAGGGGCGAGGAATGCTCAGGTAACAGCTTCAGTACCAGTCGAGGACTGAGGACTCGTCGATGGCAGGGGAGGAATCCCGAAAGGCACATGGCAACTGGCAAGAAGACTGGCCTCTCCTGAGGCCACAGGGGTGGGGCCATGGGCTCTCCATCGTAACTCGAGAAGCCCCGCCACAACTCGAGAAATACCAGAAGCTTCTCCCATACTAGCGTGTTGCGGTCCTTATCCACTGTGGCATCTCTGGGGAAATCACTCCCCTTTTACCCCCTTGCTGGGACCCAGGAATTTCCCCGCCCTACCCGTCTCAACTAGAGAGGAACAACAAGGGATCCGCTGCGACTCAACAATGCCCTGTTTGCCCCTGCTAAGCTCCAGTTTATCGTCCCCTTTCCCGCCCCTTAGGGAAAGGTTCCCAGGAGCTTCCCTCGAATACCAAGAAGAGGTGCTCGCAACAGGAAACTCGGGAGGAGCATCTGGGTTATGGCCACCATTCTCCAAGACCCCCAAATGCCTTGTCCACTGCACATGAACTTGACAGCCCCGCACTGCTTTGACTGTCACCCTGAGGCTCGACGCACGACACCCTGGCACGTGTGACAGCACTTTGGACCTCGAGAGCAAGCCACAGATCGCTCTGTCCGCTCGACATGGAGCCTGACACTGCTGCTGCAGCTGGTCAGGCAAGTCGCCGTGCTCGTGCCCAGATGAGACGAAGCCTGTCTCCTCTGTCGGAGCCTCAGCGGAGCCCCAAAGACCTAGGTCAGGCTGGTCGAGGGAAGTTCAGGCACTGGCCTGAGTACAAGTCGAGGACAGGGCACACTGAGACGATTGGGGAGGAATCTTCAGAGGTGACTTGCAACTGGCACGGAGACTGTCTTCTCCTGAGGCCATAGGGGTGCATCCCTGGGCTCCCCGTCTTTCCTCGAGATGCCTCGCCACAACTCGAGAAACACCAGAAGCTTCTCCTTTGCAAGTGGGGTGAGGTCCTTATCTGATCCGGCGTCTCTTGGGAAATCACCCCTTTCCTCTTGGACCATGAAGGGCTCCTTCACTCCCTTGCTGTGACAGAAGGAGTTCCCTGCCACAAACTCGCACCCAAGAGGAACTCCAGTGGACCTGATGCGACTCAAGAGGAGCCCAGTTTGCCGCTGCTAAGCTCTAGATAATAGTCCCTTTTCCTGCTCCTTAGTATAAAGTGTCCTGGGACACCCTTCACATCCCAAAAGGCGGTGCTTGCAGTAAGAACGTCGGGAGGAACATCTGGGTTACGGCCACCATTGTCCAAGACCCCCAAATGCCTTGTCCACTGCAGATGAACTTGACTGCCCACAATGCCTTGACTGTCAACGGGAGAGTAGACGCACGACACACTGGCAGGTGTGACAGCACTTTCGACATCGAGAGCAAGCCACAGATCCCTCTGTCTACTCGACATGGAGCCTGACACTTCTGCTGCAGCTGGTCATGCAAGTAGCCCTGCACGTGTTCAGGTGAGACAAAGCCTGTCTCCTCTGCCGTAGCCTCAGTGGAACCACCAAGACCAGGTCAGGACTGTCGAGAGAAACTCGGGCACTGGCCTCACCACAAGTCGTGGGCAGGGCACCCAGAGACGATTGGGGAGGTATTCCCAGAAGTGACCGACAACTGGCACGGAGACTGTCCTCTCCTGAGGCCAGAGGGGCGAGTCCCTGGATTCCCAGTCGTAGCTCGAGAAACCCCACTGCAACTCGAGAAAAACCAGAAGCTTCTCCCTTGCAAGCGGTGTTAGTCCCTTATCTGGCCCAGCGTCTCGTGGGAAATCAACCCTTCCCTGTTGGACTTGAAGGGCTCCTTCACTCCCTTGCTGTGACACAAGGAGTTCCCTGCCACAACCTTCACACACAAGAGGAACCCCAGGGGACCCGCTGTGAATCAAGAGGAGCCCAGTTTGCCCCTGCTAAGCTCTAGATAACAGTCCGTTTTCCTGCTCCCTAATATAAAGTGTCCTGGGGTTTCGTTCGCATCCCAATAGTAGGTGCTTGCAGTAGGAACGTCGGGAGGAGCACCTGCTATTCGGCCAGAATTCTCCAAGACCCCGAAATGCCTTGTCCACTGCAGATGAACCTGTCTTCCCTGCACTGACTTGACAGTCACCCCGAGGCTCTATGCCGGAAACACCTGCACGTTTGACAGCACTTTGGACCTCGAGGGCAAGCCACAGATCGCTGTATCCGCTCGACAGGGAGCCTGACACTCCTTATGCAGCTGGTCAGGCAAGTAGCCATGCACGTATCCAGGCGAGACGAGGCCTGTCTTCTCTGTGGGGCCCTCAGGTGTACTCCAAGACCTAGGACGGTACGGTCGAGGAAAGCTCAGGATCCGGCCTCAGCAAGGGTCGAGGACTGAGCACCGAGACCATTAGGGAAGAATCCCCATAGGCGTCTGGCCACTGGCACGGGAACTGTCCAATCCTTGGTGCAAAGGGGCGAGTCCCTTGGTTCCCCATTGTAACTCGAGAGGACCCCGCCACAACTTGAGAAAAATCAAAAGATGTTCACCTGCAAGTGGGGTGAGGACCTCGTCTGCTGTGGCATCTCGGGGGAAAGAACCTCTTCGCTCTTGGACCTCCAAAGTGTCGTTCACCTTCTTGCTGTGACCCAAGAAGTTTCTCACGCCACCCGTCCTCACTTGAAGGAAACACTGAAGTTCCCGCCATGAATATAAAGGAGCCCCAGTATCCCTGCTAAGCTCCAGATGAGGGTCCCTTTCCTGTTCTGTCGGGAAAGGGTTCCCAGCACTTCCCTCACATCCCAACAGGAGACACTCGTACCAGGACTGTCGGGAGAAGCATCAGGGGTCTTGCCACCATTCCCAAGACCCCCAAATATCTATTTCACTCCATATGAACCTGATTGCCCTGCACAGGGTTGACTGTCACCCCACGGCTCGAAGCCTGACACACTGGCACGTGTGACAGACCTAGGTGCATCCTCGAGGTCAAGTCACAGATCCCTGTGTCCACTCGACGGGGAGTATTTCACATTGCTGCATCTGCAGGAGCAAGCACAAGTGTACGTCTCCAGTCAGGATGAGGCCTGACTTTCCTGTGGGGGCTTCATGGGAACCCCAATATTTATGTCAGCATTGGCGAGGTAAGCTCAGATACCAGCTTCAGCACCAGACGAAAACTGAGTATTCGGCGATGACTGGGGAGGAATCTCCAAAGTCGCATGGCAACTGGCAAGAAGACTGGCCTCTCCAGAGGCCACAGGTGTGGGTCCCTGGGCTCCCCGTCGTAACTCGAGAAACCCCGACACAACTCGAAAAATACGAAAAGCTTCTCCCTTGCAAGCGTTGTGAGGTCCTTATCCACTGCAGCATCTCTGGGGAAATCATTCCTTCCCTATTTGACCTCAAAGGGCTCTATCCCTCCCTTGCTGTGACCCAGGAATTTCCCCTCCCTACCCGTCTCAGCTAGAGAGGAACAACAAGTGATCCTTTGCGACTCAACAGAGCCCTGTTGCACCTGCTAAGCTCCAGATGATCGTCCCCTTTCCTGCCCCTTAGAGAAAGGTTCCCTGGGGCTTCACTCGAATACCAAAAAAAAGGTGATGGCCACAGGAAAGTGGGGAGGAGCATCAGGGGATCGGCAACCATTCACCAGGACACCCAAATGCCTTGTCCAATGCAGATGAACTTGACAGCCCCTCACTGCCTTGACTGTCACCCCGAGGTTCGACCCACTACACACTGGCACGTGTGACAGCACTTTCGACCTCCAGAGCAAGCCACAAATTCCTCTGTCCAGGTGAAACAAAGTCTGTCTCCTCTGTGGAAGCCTCATGGGAACCCTCAAGACCTAGGTCAGGACCGTCCAGGGAAGGTCAGGCACTGGCCTGAGCACAAGTTGAGGACAGGGCACCCAGTGACGATTGGAGAGGAATCCCCAGACGTAACTGTCAACTGACACAGAGACTGTCCTCTCCTGAGGCCACAGGGGCGGGTCCCTGTTCTCCCCGCCGTAACTCCAGGCCACAACTCGAGAAACAACAGAAGCTTCTCCCTTGCAAGCGGGGTGAGGCCCTTATCTGCTCTGGTGTCTCGTGGGAAATCACGCCTTCCCTCTTGGATCTCGAAGGGCTTTTTCACTCCCTTGCTGTGACACAAGGAGTTCCCGGCCACAACTGTCGCACCCAGTAGGAACCCCAGTGGACCCGCTGCAACTCAAGAGGAGCCCAGTTTACTCCTGCTAAGCTCTAGATGATAGTCCCATTTCCTGTTCCTTAATATAAGGTGTCCTGGGGATTCTGTCACATCCCAGAAGGAGTTGCTCGCAGTAGCAACGTAGGGAGGAGCATCTAGAATTCGGCCACCATTCCCCAAGATCCCCAAATGCCTTGTCCACTGCAGATGAACCTGTCTGCCCTGCACTGCCTTGACTGTCACACTGAGGTTCGACGCCCAAAACAACTGCACGTGTGACAGCACTTTGGGCCTATTGTGCAATCCACAGATCTCTGTGTCCGCTCGACATAGAGCCTGACACTGCTCCTGCGGCTTGTCTCTAGTAGCCGTTCAC
>SJYE01001980.1:494694-512007 GCA_006408755.1 Eudorcas thomsonii
GTGATGGCCACAGGAAAGTGGGGAGGAGCATCAGGGGATCGGCAACCATTCACCAGGACACCCAAATGCCTTGTCCAATGCAGATGAACTTGACAGCCCCTCACTGCCTTGACTGTCACCCCGAGGTTCGACGCACTACACACTGGCACATGTGACAGCACTTTCGACCTCCAGAGCAAGCCACAAATTCCTCTGTCCGCTCGACATGGAGCCTGACACTGCTGATGCAGCTGCTCAGGCAAGTAGCCGTGCACGTGTCCAGGTGAGTCGAGGCTTCTCTCCTTTGTAGGGCCCTCAGGGTACCCCAAGACCTAGGTCAGGACGGGGTCAGGAAAGATCAAGCACCGGCCCCAGCAGAAGTCGAGGAATGGGCACCCTGTGAAGATTGGGGAGGCATCCCCAGTGGCGCCAGCCAACTGGAACGGAGACTGGTCTCTCCAGAGGCCACAGGGGCGGCTCCATGGGCTCCCCATAGTGACTCGAGAACCCCATTGCAACTCGAGAAAATCCAGAAGCTTCTCAGTTGCAAGCGTGGTGAGGCCCTTATCTGCTGTGGCATCTCGGGGGAAATCACCCCTTCCCTCTTAGAACTCGAAGGGCTCCTACATCCCCTTGCTGTGACACAAGGAGTTTCCCGCCCCTACCATCTCAACTCGAGAGGAACCCCAAGGGAATGGCTGCAACTCAAGAGGAGCCCCTTTTGCCCCTGCTAAACTCCAGATAATGTCCCTTTCCTGTTCTGTCGGGAAAGGGTTACCAGTGCTCCCCTCATATTCTAACAGGAAACACTGGCACCAGTACAGCACTTTGGACCTCGAGATCAAGCCACGGATCCCTCTGTCCGCTCAACATGGAGCCTGACACTGCGGCTGCAGGTGGTCAGGCAAGTATCGGTGCACATATCGAGGTGAGACGAAGCCTGGCTCCTATGTGGGAGCCTCAGGGGAGCCCCCAAGACCTAAGTCAGGACGGTCGAGGGAAGATCAGGCACTGGCCTCAGCACAAGTCGAGGACAGGGCACACTGAGACGATTGGGGAGGATTTCCCAGAGGTGACGGGTAACTGGCCCAGAGACTGTCCTCTCCTGAGGCCACAGGTGCACGTCCCGGGGCTCCCATCATAACTCGAGAAACCCAGCCGCAACTCCAGAAAAACAAGAAGCTTCTCCCCGGCAAGTGGGGTGAGGTCCTTATCCGATCTGGTGACTGGTGGGAAATAACCCCTTCCCTCTTGAACCTCGAAGGGCTCCTTCACTCCCTTGCTGTAACACAAGGAGTTCCCGGGTACAACCTTCCCACCCAAGAGGAACCGCAGTGGACCCGCTGCGACTCAAGAGGAGCCTAGTTTGCCCCTGCTAAGCTCTAGACGATAGTCTCTTTTCCTGCTCATTAGTATAAGGTTTCCTGGGGCTTCGGTCGCATCCCAAAAGGAGGTGCTCACAGTAGGAAAGTCGGGATGAGCACCTAGGTTTTGGCCACCATTCTCCAAGACACCCAAATGCCTTATCCACTGCAGATGAACCTGTCTGCCGTGCACTGACTTGACTGTCACCGCAAGGCTCGACGCCCGAAACACCTGCACGTGTGACAGCACTTTTGGCCTCCAGGGCCAGCCACAGATCCCTGTGTTCACTCGACATGGAGCCTGACACTGCTGCTGCAGCTGATCCGGCAAGTAGCCATGCACGTGTCAAGGCAAGGCGAGACCTGTCTCCTCTGTGAAGCCCTCAGGGGCACACCAAGACCTAGGTCAGGACGGCCGAGGAAAGCTCACGCTCCGGCCTCAGTAAAAGTCGAGGACTGAGCACCGAGACGATTAGGGAAGAATCCCCAGTTGCACCTGGCAACTGGCACAGAGACTGTCCAGGCTGAGTGCACATGGTCGAGTCCCTGGGTTCCCCGTTGTTACTTGAGAGGACCCCCCCACACCTTGAGAAAAATCAAAAGAATCTCCCCGTAAGCTGGGTGAGTACCTCATCGTCTGTGGTGTCTCGGGGGAAAGAACATGTTCTCTCTTGGACCTCCAAAGTGTCGTTCACCTTCTTCCTGTGACCCAAGAAGTTTCTAGCACCACCTGTCCTCACTCGAGTGGAACACCGAGGGTCCCGCAATGAATGGAAAGGAGCCCCAGTATCCCTGCTGAGCCCCAGATGATGGTCCCTTTCCTGCTCTGTTGGGAAAGGGTTCCCAGTACTTCCCTCACATCCCAACATGAGACACTCGAACCAGGACTGTCGGGAGCAGCATCAGGAGCCTTGCCACCATTCCCCAAGACGCCCAAATACCTCGTTCACTCCAGATGAACCTGACTGCACTGCACTGGGTCGATTGTCACACCGAGGCTGGAAGCCTGACACACTGGCACGTGTTACAGATCTGGGTGGTACCTCGTGGTCAAGTCACAGATCCCTGTGTACACTCGACGGGGAGACTTTCACAGCTGATGCAGCTTCAGAGGCAAGCACAAGTCTAAGTCTCCAGGAAAGATGAGGCCTGACTTTCCTGTGGGGGCTCCATGGGAACCCCAAGATTTATGTCAGCATGGGCGAGGTAAGCTCAGGTACCAGCTTCAGCACCAGTGGAGGACTGAGGACTCGGCGATGACTGGGGAGGAATCCGCAAAGGTGCATGGCGACTGGCAAGAAGACTGACCTCTCCTGAGGCCACAGGGGCGGGTGCATGGGCTTCCCGTCGTAACTTGAGAAACCCCGCCGCAACTCGAGAAATACCAGAAGCTTCTCCCTTGCAAGCCGGATGAGGCCCTTATCCATCGCGGCATCTCTGGGGAAATCACTCCTTCACTCTTGGACCTCGAAGGGCTGTTTCCTCCCCTTGCTGTGACCCAGGAATTTCTCCGCCCTACCCATCTCAACTAGAGAGGAACAACAAGGGATCCGCTGCGGCTCAACAGAGCCCTGTTTGCCCCTCCTAAGCTCCAGATGATCATCCCCTTTCCTGCCCCTTATGGAAATGTTCCCTGGAGCTTCGCACGAATACCAAGAGGAGGTGCTCGCAAAGGAAAGTGGGGAGTAGCATCAGGGATTCGGCCACCATTTTCCAAGACACCCAAATGCCTTGTCCACTGCAGATGAACTTGACAGCCCCACACTGCCTTGACTGTCACCCCGAGGCTCGACACACGACAACCTGGCACGTGTGACAGCACTTTGGACCTCGAGAGCAAGCCACAGATCCCTCTGTCTGCTCGACATGGAGCCTGACATTGCTGCTGCAGCTTGTCAGGCAAGTAGCCGTGCACGTGCCCAGGTGAAACAAAGCCTTTCTCCTCTGTGGAAGCCTCATGGGAACCCTCAAGACCTAGGTCAGGACCGTCCAGGGTAGGTCAGGCACTGGCCTGAGCACAAGTTGAGGACAGGGCACCCAGTGACGATTGGAGAGGAATCCCCAGACGTAACTGTCAACTGACACAGAGACTGTCCTCTCCTGAGGCCACAGGGGCGGGTCCCTGTTCTCCCCGCCGTAACTCCAGGCCGCAACTCGAGAAACAACAGAAGCTTCTCCCTTGCAAGCGGGGTGAGGCCCTTATCTGCTCTGGTGTCTCGTGGTAAATCACGACTTCCCTCTTGGATCTCGAAGGGCTTTTTCACTCCCTTGCTGTGACACAAGGAGTTCCCGGCCACAACTGTCGCACCCAGTAGGAACCCCAGTGGACCCGCTGCAACTCAAGAGGAGCCCAGTTTACTCCTGCTAAGCTCTAGATGATAGTCCCATTTCCTGTTCCTTAATATAAGGTGTCCTGGGGATTCTGTCACATCCCAGAAGGAGTTGCTCGCAGTAGGAACGTGGGGAGGAGCATCTAGAATTCGGCCACCATTCCCCAAGATCCCCAAATGCCTTGTCCACTGCAGATGAACCTGTCTGCCCTGCACTGCCTTGACTGTCACACTGAGGTTCGACGCCCGAAACAACTGCACGTGTGACAGCACTTTGGGCCTATTGTGCAATCCACAGATCTCTGTGTCCGCTCGACATAGAGCCTGACACTGCTCCTGCGGCTTGTCTCTAGTAGCCGTTCACGTGTCCAAGAGATAGGAGGCCTGTCTATACTCTGGGAACCTCAGTGGTACACCAAGAACTAGGTCAGGACTTTCTAGGAAAGCTCAGGCTCCGGCCTCAGCAAAGTCTAGGACTGAGCACAGAGATGACTAGGGAAGAATACCCAGAGCCGCCTGGCAACTGACACCTAGACTGTCCAATCCTGAGTGCACAGGTGCGAGTCCCTGGGTTCCCTGTTGTAACTCGAGAGGACCACGCTACAACTTGAGAAAAACCAAAAGATTCTCCCCTACAAGCGGGGTGCGGACCTCGTCTGTTGTGGCGTCTCGGGGGAAAGAAACTTTTCTTTCTTGGACCTCCAAAGTGTCATTCACCTTCTTGCAGTGAACCAAGAAGATTCTCGAGCCACCCGTCCTCACTAGAGGAAAACACCAAGGGTCCCACCAAGAATGTAAATGATCCCCAGTATCCCTGTTGAGCTCCAGATGAGGGTCCCTTTCCTGCTCTGACGGAAAAGGGTTCCCAGCACTTCCCTCACATCCCAACTGGAGACACTCGAACCAGGACTGTGGGGAGCAGCATCAGGGGTCTTGCCTCCATTCCCCAAGACCCCAAAATACGACATTTACTCCAGATGAACCTGACTGCCCTGCACTGGGTCGACTGTCACCCCGAGGCTGGAAGCCTAACACACTGGCACGTGTGACAGACCCGGGTGGTACCTCGAGGTCAAGTCACAGATCCCTTTGTCCACTCGACAGGGAGCCCTTCGCAGCTGCTGCATCTGCGGAGGCAGCACAGGTGTACGTCTATAGGCAAGACAAGGCCTTACTTTACTGTGAGGGCTCCATGGGAACCCCAAGATTTCTGTCAGCATGGGCGAGGAAAGCTCAGGTAACAGCTTCAGCACCAGAAGAGGGCAGAGGACTCGGTGATGACAGGAGGAATCCCCAAAGGCACATGGCAACTGGCAAGAAGACTGGCCTCTCCTGAGGCCACAGGGAAACCCCGCCACAATTCGAGAAATACCAGAAGCTTCTCCCTTGCAAGCGGGGTGAGACCCTTATCCACTATGACCTCTCTGGTGAAATCACTTCTTCCCTCTTGGACCTCGAAGGACTCTTTCCCCCCATTGCTGTGACCCAGGAATTTGCCCGCCCTAACCCTCTCAACTTGAGAAGAACAACAAAAGATCAACTGCGACTCAACAGAGCCCTGTTTGCCCCTGCTAAGCTCCAGATGATCATCCCCTTTCCTGCCCTTAGGGAAAGGTTCCGTGGAGTTCGCTCGAATACCAAGAGGAGGTGCTCCACTGGGAAAGTCGGGAGAAGCATCAGGGGTTTTGCCACCATTCACCAAGTGCCCCAAATGCCTTGTCCACTACAGATAAACTTGACAGCCCCACACCGCCTTGACTGTCATCCCGAGGCTCGACGCATGACACCCTGGCATTTGTAACAGAAATTTGGACCTCAAGAGCAAGCCACAGATCCCTCTGTCCACTCGACATGGAGCCTGACACTGCTGCTGCAGCTGGTCAGGCAAGTAGCCATGCATGTTCAGGTGATACCAAGCCTGTCTCCTCTGTGGGAGCCTCAGGGGAACCCCAAGTCCTAGGTCAGGACGGTCGAGGAAAGCTCAGGCACTAGCCTCAGCACTTGTCGAGGATAGGGACCCAGAGATGAATGGAGAGGAATCCCCAGAGGTTACAGGCAACTGGCACGGACACTGTACTCTCCTGAGCCCACAGGGGCGCATCCCTGGGCTCCCGATTGTAACTCGAGAAACCCCGCCGCAACTCGAGAAACACCAGAAGCTTCTCCCTTGAAAGCGGGGTGAGGTCCTTATCAGATCTGGCGTCTCGTGGGAAATCACCCCTTCCCTCTTGGACCTGGAAGTCCTCCTTCACTCCCTTGCTGTGACAGAAGGAGTTCCCGGCCACAACCGTCGCACCCAAGAGGAACCCCAGTGGACCCGCTGTGACTCAAGAGGAGCCCAGTTTGATCTTCCTAAGCTCTAGATGATAGTCCCTTTTACTGATCTTTATTATCAGGTGTCCTGGGGCTGCCTTCACTTCCCAAAAGGAGGTGCTCGCAATAGGAATGTCGGAAGGAGCATCTGGGGTTCGGCCACCATTCTTTAAGACCCCTAAATGCCTTTCCCACTGCAGATGAACCTGTCTGCCCTTCACTGCCTTGAATGTCACCCAGAGGATCGAAGCCAGAAACACCTACACGTGTGACAGCACTTTGGGCCTCGAGGGCAAGCCACACATCCCTGTGGTAACTCAAAATGGAGCCTGTCACTGCTGCTGCAGCTGGTCAGGCAAGTAGCCGTGCACGTGGCCAGACGAGA
Organism: Eudorcas thomsonii; assembly: GCA_006408755.1. Classification (NCBI taxonomy): domain Eukaryota; kingdom Metazoa; phylum Chordata; class Mammalia; order Artiodactyla; family Bovidae; genus Eudorcas; species Eudorcas thomsonii. Next base: position 501,066 of record SJYE01001980.1, read on the forward strand.
CGAGGCCTGTCTCCTCTGTGGGGCCCTGAGGGGTACACCAAGACCTAGGTCAGGATGGTCAAGGAAAGCTCAGGCTCCGGCCTCCGCAATAGTCGAGGACTGAGCACCGAGATGATTAAGGAAGAATCCCCAGAGGCGCCTGGCAACTGGCACGGAGACAGTCCAATCCTGAGTGCACAGGGGCGAGTCCCTGGGTTCCCCGTTGTAACTCGAGAAGACCCTGACACAACTTGAGAAAAACCAAAAGATTCTCCCCTGCAAGCGAGGTCAGGACCTCGTCTGCTGTGTCCTCATGGGGGATAGAACCTCTTCTCTCTTGCATCTCTAATGTGTCGTTCACCTCCTTTCTGTGACCCAAGAAGTTTCTCGTGCCGCCCGTCCTCTATCGAGAGGAACACCAAGGGTTCCGCCATGAATGTAAATGATCCCCAGTATCCCTGCTGAGCTCCAGATGAGGGTCCCTTTCCTGCTCTTTCGGGAAAGGGTTCACTGTACTTCCCTCGCATCCCAACAGGAGACACTCGAACCAGGACTGTCGGGACCAGCATCAGGTGTCTTGCCACCATTCCCTAAGACCCCTAAATACTTCGTTCACTCCAGATGAATCTGACTGCCCTGCACTGGGTCGACTGTCTCCCCGAGGCTCGAAGCCTGACACACTGGCACGTCTGACAGACCTGGATGGTTCCTTGAGGTCAAGGCACAGATCCCTGTGTCCACTCGATGGGGAGCCTTTCACAGCTGCTGCAGCTGCATGGGCAAATGCAAGTGTACGTCTGCAGGCAAAACGAGGCCTGATTTTCCTGTGGGGGCGCCATGGGAACCCCAAGATTTCTGTCAGCATGGGCCAGGAAAGCTCAGGTACCAGTTTCAGCACCAGACGAGGGCTGAGGACTCGACGATGACTGGGGAGGAATCCCCAAAGGCGCATGGCAACTGGCATGAAGACTGGCCTCTCCTGAGGCCACAGAGGCTGGTCCATGGGCTCCCCATCGTAACTCGAGAAACCCTGCCGCAACTCGAGAAACACAAGAAGCTACTCCCTTGCAAGCGGGGTGAGGCCCTTATACGATCCGACGTCACGTGGGAATTCACCTCTTCCCTCTTGGACCTGGATGGGCTCCTTCACTCCCTTGCTTTGACACAAGGAGATCCGAGCCAAACCACCGCACCCTAGGGGAACCCCAGTGGACCTGATGTGACTCAAGAGGAGCCCAGTTTGCTCCTGCTAAGCTCTACATGATAGTCCCTTTTCCTGCTCCTTTGTATAAGGTGTCCTGGGGCTTCCGTCCATCCCAAAAGGAGGTGCTCGCAGTAGGAAAGTTGAGAGGTGCATCTTGGGTTTGGCAGCCATACTCCAAGACCCCCAAATGCCTTTTCCACAGCAGATGAATCTGTCTTCCCTGCACTGCCTTGAATGTCACCCCGAGGCTCCATGCCTGAAACACCTGCACGTATGACAGCACTTTGGGCCTCGAGGGCAAGCCACAGATCCCTGTGTCCGCTCAACATGGATCCTGACCTTGCTGCTGCAGCTGGTCACGCAAGTAGGGGTGCACGTGTCCAGGTGAGACGAAACCTCTCTCCTCTTCAGGAGCCTCAGGGGAACCCCCAAGACCTAGGTCAAGACTGTCGAGGGAACCTCAGGCACTGTCCTCAGCACAAGTCGAGGATTGGGCACCCAGAGACGACTGGGGAGGAATTCCCAGAGGTGACGGGTAAATGGTAGGGAGACTGTCCTCTCTTGAGGCCACAGGGGCACGACCCTGGGCTCCCCGTTTTAACTCGAGAAACCCCGCCGCAACTCGAGAAAAATCAAAATCTTCTCCCTTGCAAGCACGGTGAGGCACTTATCCGATCCGGCGTCTCCTGGGAAATCACCCCTTCCCTCTTAGACCTCGAAGGGCTACTTCACTCCCTTGGTGTGACACAAGGAGTTCCCGGCCACAACCATCTCACCCAAGAGGAACCCCAATGGATTCACTGCGACTCAAGAGTAGCCCAGTTTGCTCCTGCTAAGCTCTTGATGATAGTCCCTTTTCCTGCTCCTTAGTTTATGGTGTTCTGTGGCTTCCGTAGCATCCCACAAGGAGGTGCTCGCAGTAGGAATGTCGGGAGGAGCATCTGGGGTTCGTCCACAATTCGCCAAGATGCCCAAATTCCTTGTCCATTGTAGATGAACCTGTCTGCCATACACTGCCTTGACTGACATCCAGAGGCTCGACGCCCGAAATACCTGCACGTGTGACAGCACTTTGGACCTCGAGAGCAAGCCACAGATCCCTCTGTCCGCTCGACGTGGAGACTGACACTGCTGCTGCAGCTGGTCAGGCAAGTAACCCTGCACGTGTTCAGGTGAGACGAAGCCTGTCTCCTCTGTGGGAGCCTCTGGGTAACCCCAAGCCCTAGGTCAGGACGGTCGAGGGAAGCTCAGGCAGTGGCCTCAGGACAAGTCGAGGACAGGTCACACTGAGACGATTGGGGAGGAATCCCCAGATGTGAATTCCAACTGGCACGGAGACTGTCCTCTCCTGAGGCAACAGGAGCGTGTCCCTGGGTTCCCCGTTTTATCTCAAGAGGACCCCTCCACAACTTGAGAAAAACCAAAAGATTCTCCCCTGCAAGCGGGGTGAGGACCTTGTCTCTTGTGGTGTCTCTGTAGAAAAAACCTATTCTCTCTTGGACCTCCTAAGTGTCCTTCACCTCCTTGCTGTGACCCAAGAAGTTTCTCGTGCCCCGTCCTCACTCGAGGGGAACACCGAGGGTCCCGCCATGAATGTAAAGGAGCCCCAGTATCCTTGCTGAGCTCCAAAGGAGGGGCCCTTTCCTGCTCTGTTGGGAAAGTGTTCCCAGCATTTCCCTCACATCCCACCAGGAGACACTCGAAACTGGACTGTCAGGAGCAGCATCAGGGGTCTTGCCAAAATTCCCCAAGACCCCCAAATACCTTGTTCACTCCACATGAATCTGATTGCACTGCAGTGGGTCGGCTGTCACCCTGAGGCTCGAAGCGTGACACCCTGGCACGTGTGACAGACCTGGATGGTTCCTCGAGGTCAAGTCACAGATCCCTGTGTACACTCGACGGGGAGCCTTTCACAGCTGCTGCAGCTGCAGGGGCAAGCGCAAGTGTACGTCTGTAGGCAAGATGAGGCCTGACTTTCCTGTGGGGGCTCCATGGGAACCCCAAGATTTATGTCAACATGGGCCAGGTAAGCTCAGGTACCAGCTTCAGCACCAGACGAGGACTGAGGACTCGGCGATGACTGGGGAGGAATCTCCAAAGGTTCATTGCATCTGGCAAGAAGACTGGCCTCTCCTGAGGCCTCAGGGGCGGGTCCATGGGCTCCCCATCGTAACTGGAGAAACCCCGCAACAACTCGTGAAATACGAGAAGCTTCTCCCTTGCAAGCGTTGTGAGGTCATTATCCACTGCAGCATTTCTGGGGAAATCACTCCTTCCCTCTTGGACCTCGAACGGCTCTTTCACCCCCTTGATAGGACCCACGAATTTTCCCGTCCTACCGGTCTCAACTCGAGAGGAACAACAAGCGATCCCATGCAACTCAGCAGAACCCTGTTTTCCCCTGCTCAGCTCCAGATGATCGTCCCCTTTCCTGCCCCTTAGAGAAAGGTTCCCTGGAGCTTCGATCAAATACCCAGAGGAGTTTCTCGCAACAGGAAAGTCGGGGTGAGCATCAGGGGTTCAGCCACCATTCACCAAGACACCCAAATGCCTTGTCCACTGCAGATGAAATTGACTTACCCGCAATACCTTGAGACTCGAGGCACGACACACTGTCACGTGTGACAGCACTTTGGAACTTGAGAGCAAGCCACAGATCCTTCTGTCCTCTCGACATGGAGAATGACACTGCTGCTACAGCTGTTCGGGCAAGTAGCCGTGAACGTGTCAAGGTGAGATGAAGCCTGTATTCTCTGTTGGAGCCTCAGGGGAATCCCCAAGACCTAGGTCAGGACGGTCGAGGGAAGCTCATGCACTAGCCTCACATCAAGTCGAGGACAGGGCACCCAGAGACATTTGGGGAGGAATCCCCAGAGCTGACTAGCAACTGACACGGGGACTGTCCACTCCTGAGGCCACAAGGGTGCGTCCCTGGGCTCCCCGTGATAACTCAAGAAATCCTTCTGCAACTCCAGTAACACCAGAAGCTTCTCCTTTGCAAGCAGGTTGAGGCCCTTATCCGATCCGGCGTCTCGTGGGAAATCACCCCTTCCCTCTTGGACCTCGAAGGGCTCCTTCACTCCCTTGCTGTGACACAAGGATTTCCCGGCCACAACCATTGCACCCAAGTGGAACCCCAGTGGACCCGCTGCGACTTAAGAGGAGCCCAGTTTGACCTTGCTAAACTCTAGATGATAGTCCCTTTTCCTGCTCCTTAGTACAAGGTGTCCTGGGGCAGCCATCACATCCCAAAAGGAGGTGCTCGGATTAGGAAAGTCGGGTGGGGCATCTGGGGTTCGGCCACCATTCTCCAAGACACCCAAATGCCTTGTCCACTGCAGATGAACCTGAGTGCCCTGCACTGCCTTGACTCTCACCTCGAGACTCCACATCAGAAACACCTGCAAGTGTGACAGCACTTTGGGACTCGAGGGCAAGCCACAGATCCCTGTGTTTGCTCGACATGAAGCCTGACACTGCTGCTGCAGCTGGTCAGGCAAGTATCCGTGCACGTGTCCAGGCGAGACGAGGCCTGTCTCCTCTGTGGGGCCCTCAGGGGTACACCAAGACCTAGGTCACGACGTTCGAGGAAAGCTCAGACTCCGGCCTCAGCAAAAGTCGAGGACTGAGAACCGAGACGACTAAGGAAGAATCCCCAGAGGCGCCTGGCAACTGGCACGGAGACTGTCCAATCCTGAGTGCACAGGTGCGAGCCCCTGGGTTCCCCGTTGTAACTCGATAGGACAACCCCCCCCCCCACAACTTGAGAAAAAACCAAAATATTCTCCCTTGCAACCAGTGTGAGGACCTCCTCTGCTGGGGTGACTCGGTGGAAAGAACCTCTTCTCTCTTATACCTCCAAACTGTCTTTCACCTTCTTGCTGTGACCCAAGAAGGTTCTCGCANCCCCCCCACAACTTGAGAAAAACCAAAATATTCTCCCTTGCAACCAGTGTGAGGACCTCCTCTGCTGGGGTGACTCGGTGGAAAGAACCTCTTCTCTCTTATACCTCCAAACTGTCTTTCACCTTCTTGCTGTGACCCAAGAAGGTTCTCGCACTGCACGACCTCACTCGAGGTGAACACCGAGGGTCCCGCCAAGAATGCAAAGGAGCCCCAGTATCCCTGCTGAGCTCCAAATGAGGGGCCCTTTCCTGCTTTATCGGAAAAGGGTTCCCAGCACTTCCCTCACATCCCAACAGGAGACACTCGAACCAGGGCTGTTGAGAGCCACATCAGGGGTCTTGCCACCATTCCCCAAGACACCCAAATTTCTCGTTCACTCCAGATGAAATTGACTGCCCTGCACTGGGTCAACTGTCACACCGAGGCTCGAGTCCTGACACACTGGCACGTGTGACAGACCTGGTTGTTACCTCGAGGTCAAGTTGCAGATCCCTGTGTCCACTCGACGGGGAGGCTTTCACAGCTGCTTCAGCTGCTGAGGCAAGCGCAGTGTACGTCTCCAGGCAAGACAAGGCCTGACTTTCTTGTGTGGTCTCCATAGGAACCCCAAGATTTATGTCAGCATAGGCGAGGAAGTCTCAGGTACCAGCTACAGCACCACACGAGTATTGAGGACTAGGCGATGACTGGGGAGGAATCCTCAAAAGTGCATGGCAACTGGCACGGAGACTGTCCTCTCCTGAGGCCACAGGGGCGGGTCCATGGGCTCCCCGTCATAACTCGAGAAACCCCGCCGCAACTCCAGAAATACCAGAAGCTAGTCCCTTGCAAGCGGGGTGAGGCCCTTATCCACTGCGGCCTCTCTGGTGAAAACACTCTTTCCCTTTTGGACTTCAAAGGACTCTTTCCCACCCTTGCTGTGACCCAGGAATTTCCCCACCCTACCCCTCTCAACTCGCAAAGAACAACAGGGGATACACTGCGACTCAACAGAGCCCTGTTTGCTCGGGCAGAGAAAGAGCATGGGAACAGACATCTGTAAGTTCTCCCTTTTGGGAATACTTGTTTCCTTTCAGTACTACCCATACTTCAGTTCAGAGAGGTTCTATAGGAGTACCATTTTGGTAAGGCTGGTGCTCTGCATCTGGGTATTCCTGCTTGCCCTGTTGCCACACCGACATCCTCACCCCCTGCCACACCAGGCGATGCTCTCATCACTCTGCATCCCCTGTGGTCTTCTGGGACCCTTGTCCACATCTCCCAAAGATGGATCTCTTTCAAATTGCACTCAATGTATGCCTGGCATGTGTTTACTGGGAACTGGCATGTCAGTTGCCTGAAACTTCTGGATCTACAGTACCTGCAGCATGCGTTCTCCAAGTGCAAGGGCCTGTATCTATTCATTTAGCAAGAGAGGCCTGGGTCTCTTCGCTGCTCTCTGTCTTGACAAGGGATGACATGGATGTACTGGAGTCATCTGGTCTACTGTATTCAGTCACAGATGACATCCATTCCCTGCCAAAGTCCATGGCTCCTATTCAGATGCAAGCCAAATTGAGCCTCCCATATTCATTTGCTCAGACATGTACAGGTAGAGAGGTTGCCAGACTCTGTAGGCATTCTGTCTGTGGAGATCACAACACCCCCAAACCCTAATTTCTTTGTCCACCAATTCCCTTGACTTCCCCTCAGCTGATGGATTCCCTCACCCCACCCCTCCTCCTGTCCCTGATTCTTCTCCTCCTCCTGAGCATGATGATGTGTCTCCCTGGATGATGGCACTTCTCTGACTGGAGATACAATTTCTCTTCTGATGGTCTTTCCTCTGGAGCCTATTAGGCTATGGGGTCTTTGTCATTTGCAGAGCTCAGCTCACCCTGCAGGGCTACCAATGCCTCCAGCGCCTCTAGTGGGGGCTTGTCGCTCGAGGCTCCAGTCCTTGGATATTCCTGGCCTGCTCCTCTTACTTTTCCTACCGCTCCTGCGAGAACAGCTTCTCCTGCTCCTCTTCTGCCACTAGTTCAACCTCCACAATGATGTCTTCCACCAGCAGCTGGATCACTTGCTGGACTGCACCACCTCTCCCTACTCCAGGGCCACTCCGTCCTCTACTACCTCCCTGCTGAAGAAAGCTGCTTCCTTGACTGGTTGGCACTCTGTTGCCTTCGACATACACGACAGCCCCAGCACAGCTGCAGGTCTCAGGGCCCCAGCACCCTGCATCATCGGGCTCACACCAAATAAAGCCCAGGGTCTCCATGAGCAGTAGGACCCAGGGAAAGATGATGCCTACAAATGTGATTAATTCAGCCTGCCTCCGTGAGAATCACGTGGGTTTCACAGGCTTTAAACAACTTCTCTGAATGAGCCTAGGACACATGAAGCACCCAAGCCTTCATTCTCAGCCTGTCACCTGCAACCCTCATGACCTGAATCCAGACTCTGCATCTAGGATGCATCAGCCTGAGCTTTGCAACCTGGGAGAGGAGAGGGTCCTGGCCTCTATACAGATCTGCATTCAGGCCTCATGAATGATCCCCTCACAAGCTCTGTGTCTTGTCACTTATGTCTCACTGGAGGACCTACTGATCTGCTGGCCACACAGGGGAGATTAACATGTGAATGACCGGGCCTTGAGCCCTCCATGGGCAGCTAAGAACCCCAGCATCACTCGTCCATTCTGGGTAGGCCCAAAGGTACCTCCCTCAGCAATCCTGCTTTATCCCAGAGAGTTGTATTCCAACAACCAGTTGAGCAAGTTCAGGCTCATTGTGACTGGCCTGAGACTGGATGTACTGCATCCATTCTCACAGAAGCAGTGGTGCCTCTCAGGCACAGAGAGGTCATTAAGGAATGCAGCTTTGGCATCACTGGTCCTCTGCACCTCGGTACTCCACTTTCCCAGCCACCACACAGACATTCCCAGCCCCTGCCATAGCATCCAATGTGATCATCCCTCTGGGTTCCCCATGGTCCTCTGGGACTCTTGTTCTTACCCCTCAAGGGAGGATGTGTTTCTGACTGCTCCTGATGTATGCCTGTCATGTGTGTCCTGGGGAGTGGCATGCCACTGACCTGAAACTACAGGATATATATACTTCTATAGGAGAAGAAGAAGAGGACTTGATGTTTCTCTGTGTGAGTGCAGAGATGGAAACTTAGCGGGGGAGGCTTTGTCATGTGTGAGGTGGCTTTGTAAGTGTAATTTGCTAAAGAGGCATAGAAGGAAGGAACCCTATAAGAAAAAGGGAAAATTGATATTTTGCAGCCACATGGGAGATATACTATTATGTAAAATAACACAGACAGAGTTAGATGAAATACTGTATGACACCACTTACAAAATCTAAAAACACCACAAAGTAGAGAATATAACAAAAATGGTGGCTCAGAGATATAGAGAATAATCTACTGGTTAACAGCGGGAAGTGGAAGAGGCAGGGGCAATACAGAGGTGGGGGAGTGGGAAGCACACCATGTTAGGTGAAAGTTGAGCTCAAGGATGGACTGTACAACATGGGAAATAAAGCCAGTACTCTGTGATAACTATAAATGAAAAGCAAACTTTAACAGTTTTATAATAAAAAGGAAAAGAAAAAAAATATGGGGGAAGAAGGAGGGAAGAAAGGAAGGAAAATACTGGTGTTTTTGGAGGTCACAAAGCCAAAATTAATTAGGCCCTTTTAATAAAGAAATTAAGTTTATATTTTAAAATTTATTTATCTTAATTGGAGGATAATTACATTACAATGCTGTTGTGGTTTTTGCCATACTTGACAGGAATCTGCGACGAGTGTATATGTGTTCCCTATCCTGAATGCTCTTCCCACCTGCCTCCCCATCCCATATCTCTAGGTCATCCCAGTGCACCAGCCCCGAGCACCACGTCTCATGTATAGAACCTGGACTGGCGATCTGTTTCACATATGATAATATACAGGTTTCAAACATATTCTCTCAGATCATCCCATCCTCGCCTTCTCCCACAGAGTCCAAAAGACTGATCTGTACATCTGTATCTCTTCTGTGATCTCACATATAATCTTACCATTACCATCTTTCTAAATTCCATAAGTACGCATTAATATGCTGTATTGGTGTTTTTCTTTCTGACCTATTTCTTTCTGACTCTGTATAATAGGCTCCAGTTTCATCCACCTCATTAGAGCTAATTAAAGCGTATTCTTTGTAATGGCTGAGTAATATTCCATTATGTATATGTATGGCTACTTTCATATCCATTTGTCTGCTGATGGACATCTAGGTTGCTTCCAGGTCCTGGCTATTGTAAACAGTGCTGTCATGATCATTTGGGTGCACATGTCTCTTTCAATTTTATTTTAGAATAGTGGAGTATGGATATGGTAATCAAAACAGAACCATCATTTACTTGGTTTTATTCTCATAATAAAATTATTCATGGGAAATGCCCCCCAGTATTTCCTTCATGGAATGTGGGCTACTCCCCCTGCCCCACCTGTTGGAGCCTACTGCTCCATTCTAAATTCCTTTCTCCGAAGAAGACATACAGATAGCTAACAAACACGTGAAAAGATGCTCAACATCAGTCATTTTCAGAGAAACGGAAAACAAAACCACAATGGGGTACCATCTTATGCAGATCAGGATGGCTGCTATCCAAAAATCTCAATCAATAAATGCTGGAGAGGGTGTGCAGAAAATGGAACCATTTTACACTGTTGGTGGGAATGCAAAGTAGTACAGCCACTATGGAAAACAGTATGGAGATTCCTTAGAAACCTAGAACTAGAACTGCCATATGACCCAGCAATCCCAGTGCTGGACATACACACCGAGGAAATCAGAATTGAAAGAGACATGTGCACCCAAATGATCATGACAGCACTGTTTACAATAGCCAGGACCTGGAAGCAACCTAGATGTCCATCAGCAGATGAATGGATACGAAAGTAGCCATACATATACACAATGGAATATTACTCAGCCATTAAAAAGAGTACACCAATACAGTATACTGACACATATATATGGAATTTAGAAAGATAGCAATGATGACCCTGTATGTGAGACACCAAAAGAGACAGATGTATAGAATGGGCTTTTGGCCTATGAGGGAGAGGAAGAGGGTGGGATGATTTGGGAAAATGGCATTGAAACATGTATACTATCATGTAAGAAACGAAGTGCCAGTTTATGTTCAATACAGGGTACAGGATGCTTGGGGCTGGTGCATGGGGATGATCCAGAGCGATGATATGGGTGAGAGGTGGGCAGGGGTTTCAGGATTGGGAGGTCGTGTACACCTGTGGCTAATTCATGTCAATGTATGGCAAAACCAATACAGTATTGTAAAGTAGAATAAAGTAAAAATAAAATTAAAAATAAAGTAAAAAGATGAAAAAAAAACCATGCTGTATTAGTCTGCTAAAACATAACAACCGCAAACATATTTGGATCCCAACAAAAGAATATAATTAACTAACTTAATAATATGCTCTGTTTATCTATGCTTACAAAACTTAAAATACAAAAAATAATAATAATAATTAAAAATCAGAAGTGTCCTTAATTGGGCATCAGCATAATAGTGATTTTTTTAAGTTAAAACATTTAAATATTTTATCATTAGTTTTTAATAAAGATATTTATTATATCCCCCCCAAAAAATAAAAATAAAATAATGTCAGTAATTAAATACTCTTCCTCTGCAAAACCAAATCCGGTTGGTTTACGTTTTAAACATTTGTTGTCATATATGTCAGTTTTGATATTTTATATATTATCCACAAGGTACAATGTTTGAGTGTACACATATACAGATGCACACACATATGAGTGTATGTGTGTGTGTGTGTATATATATATATA
>SJYE01001988.1:0-23327 GCA_006408755.1 Eudorcas thomsonii
GCTCATCCCACCACCAGGGATGCCCAGTGCTGGCAGCTGAGGCGTGGAACTATGGGGTCACCTGTGTTCTCCCTACGGGTCTTCATTCTGAGCCTTGGTGGGTCCTGGGATGCCAAAGTCCTCGGCAGAGACTAGACCCTCACACCAAGGGCCTCATTGCCCTGAGGCCTCAGGAGGAGACTGAGGACATTATATCAGGGCTCCAAGCTCAGGGCGTCTTACTGGCTGAGGACACCATGGGCTGAGATGATGTCCCAGGAGTCACTCAGTCTTCCCTATGCTGTTCACCTTGACTCTCAGCTAGTCTGGGCTTTGCCCTCTGCCCTCCTCATTTTGCTTCCCTTAGAAACCTCTTGAGCCAGGACACCTGAGAGGAAAACTGGGATGAGGGGGCTCATTCCCACAGCCATGCTGTGGTTTCCCAGGGCTAAAAGCAGTGACGACCTGTAGGTTCTGAGGCCCCAGACCGCCCCCCTCAGCGTTCTACCTTGACTCCTAGCACGACTGGGCTTCTTCAATCTGCTGACCTGAACCTGAGCTCCATGACCCAGGCCCTCACATCTCCCCTCCCAGCGAGATCAGTGACTTCACATCTACACACCAAGCCCCGGGGTCTCTCAGGGCTGTCAGGAGGGCCGCACGTGCATCCCCTGAGGCCCTTTATTCTCCTCTGGTCCTCAGCTCAAGTCTCTGCAAGATGTGGGCCCCTCCCTCTGTTCACAGTAAATTTGCTCACAGACCAAGCCTCTGACTTCTCGAGTTCACTGAGGATGCCAGGTGGGAGGCTCAGTCTGACAGGCCAGCCCAGAGTCCCAGGAGTCCCAGTAGCATGAAGTTGTATTCTATGGGAGCCTCTGCTCTGGGGTGACTGGACTCCCTTGACCTCACTGGAGGGGGCCTCGTTGGCCATTTCGAGAAGGCTGAAGTCCCAACACAGATGCCTGAATGGGCACTGTGGCACCCGTGACAGTGAGGGACCACAGGGAACCACACTTCTTTTCATGGGGGCCCGTCACCAGCCACCAGACTTCAGAAACCTTTTGTAGAAAAGATGCTTTAGCTGAAGAGGGTGAACAGCAGCAGGTGAGTTAGAGGAACCCTTGCTTTGATGATTAGATAAGATTACCTACTGGAGTGCCATGATTTTCACTGTTTAATCCTCACTCATAGAGAGGAATACATTTCACATGTCTGTGAGGTGTGTGTCCAGTATATATGTATAAAGGCTGCAGATTACATGTGCTTATATATGGACATACCAGGTATATGTAGGGGGCATGTCCTGTGAGCTCCAATACCCAGACGGAGGTGTGTCCACATGGCCCAGCCGGATCTCCCTTGACTGTCAGGGAGACAGGTCAGGTGCCTGGGGGGATGGGGCTTTGCACCCACACGAAGCTCACTTTGAATACGTATCCTGCTACTGATAACCATGAAATCATGGACACTCAAAGTCTGGATTTCTCCAGCTGTAAAATGAGCCTTGTAACAGTACAAGGTGAAAGCACTGGTGTGAGTTTCCAGTTGATGTGACCTATCTGTAAAAAGCCTGGTCAGTGGATGTAGCTATTGTTCCAGAGGGTCTGAGATGTACCTTCCCCAACATTGGAAAGTTTCCTAACCAGTACATATCTTCCTAAACTCATGTTCATTGATGGGTGCAGTTTTTCTTTTCTCCCCAAAAATCTTTTATGGAGAATGGTATATTTCACAGGTCTTAACTGTTACATATGACATAACTGGTCTAGACTGAGCATGGGTGTTGGTCACGGTGCTGGACCAGGGAAGGGCAAATGCTCTGGGCTGTGGGAAACAGCCAGAGGGAGGAGCATAAAGACCTCCTCCACGTGGACTCTCTTGATCCAAATCCCCCTCCACAAGGCTCGGAGAAAGACGTCCTCCTGTGGGACCTATTGAATGTCTAGGGGATGTGTCTGACTTGGACCTATCACTTCCTCTCCCAAGTGCATGTTTCCTTGGGTGTGGAACCTTATTCCAAATACCCCCTGTGCAGCCTGGAGCTAGAGGGTCTCCTCTCCACCCCATTACTTCAAAACCAGTCTTCCTCACATAAAGTCTTTCAAGGTGGTAACTCTGAGTTATCCATTCCTGATCCTAAAGTGCTGTTTTAGCTACCATCTTCAATTTTGTTTTCTGCTTTTCTTTCTGGAAAGCAGTCAGAATAGGAATTATGTCCAGAGGAAGCAAACCTGCTGACATAATGTGCCCAAAGCTGCCTCCTGATGGTTCAGGCAGGACTCTAAAATACTTTAGTCTGCCTGTGTCATTCCCAGCTTGATCCCTAGTGATCAGTCGACCTAAGAAGTCACTTGATGATGTCACACATCCAGGCACACACAAAGAATATCTACATACCTATTAGAATGGCTCAACTCTGCTCCAGGGACACCACCACACTCTGTTGAGAATGTGGACCATGGAGAACTCCTATTCATTACTGGTGAGAATACAAAATGGCACAAGCATGTTGGAAGACAGCCTGGCAATTTCTTATAAAACTAAACATGCTCTTACTGTATGATCCAGCAAACATATGGGTATTCACCCAAAAGACTTGAGAACTCATGTACACATGAATGCTATTAGTGGCTTTACTTATTATTGCCAAAACATCAATGTAAACGAGACGTCCTTGAGTCAGTGTAAGGGTAAACTTTGCCATATCTAGAAAGTGGATTTTCATTTACAATTATCCAAACAAATAGAATGTACCACACCAAGAGGGAATCCTAGTATAAATTATAATCTCTGGGTGATCATGACATATCACTGTAAGTTCCTCAGTTATAATGAATGTATTAGTCTGGTGGTGTTCTTAATAACAGGTGAGGCTATGTTTGTTTGGAGCCAGGAAGTAAATGGAAAAATCGCTGTACCATCTCTCTATTTTTGTGTCCTTGGAAAAGTGCTTTAAAAAAATAAAACAGTCTTGGTCTTCCCAGGTGACTCTCTGGTAAAGAATCCACTTGCTAAAGCAGGAGATATGGGTTTGATCCCTGATCCGAGAAGATCTCACATTCCTCAGAGCTACTAAATCAGTGTGCTGCAACTATTGAGCCTGTGCCCTAGAGACCATGGAAAATGGATAGGCTACCCACTCCAGTATTCTTGGGCTTCCCTTATGGCTCAGCCAATAAAGAATCTGCCTGCAGTGAAGGAGACCTGGGCTCGATCCCTGGGTTGGGAAGATCCCCTGGAGAAGGGAAAGGCTACCCACTCCAGTATTCTGGCCTGGAGAATTCCATGGACTCTATAGCCCACGGAGTCACAAAGAGTTGGACAAGACTGAGCAGCTTTCACTAGAGCCCATGAGCTGCAGCTACTAAAGCCCAAGTGCCTAGAGCCTGTGAAGGACAGCATCGCTCATCTCTGGGGTGCAGTGGCCTTGGTCCCCCACCTACCCCTAAGGCCCAGAAGCCAAAGGCAATGATGATGAAGTCTGTGGTGTCAGCCAGGAACACAAGCACATACATGTTCGTGATAGTGCTCTAGTCAGGGTGGATGAGGTCGTAGAAGAACTGCCTGATGGGCACTTAGAGCTGCAGGGTCCGATGGGTCAGATGCCCAGGGTAAGGTGGGTGGAAATGTGGGACCCACCGGAGTCCCACCATTCTACCTTTTGCTGCCCTCCCCACAGATCTGCCTCCCCCCTCTATCCTCAAGAAACTCCGCTGGGGGCAGGGGCCCCTGTTCTGACACAGACTCTGCACAAGTTCATGGCTTCTCCCCTGAAACATAATGGAAGTGAGGGGCTAGTTTGTCCCCTGATTCAGTTGCTCTCCACCTGTGAGACTTGGATCCTGATACTGAGCCCTGTGTGCTTTCATCTCCACTTCCATAAAAGGTATAATGAGACCCGAAGGCCTGGGCTGCGGGGAGAGTGACAGGACCTCTGGTGCTGCTGGGCCCTGGTAGATGCCGGGTAGCCTCGCTCTTCCCCCTTCCACCCTCCTCCCTGGGGTCAAGCATCATCCTGGACTCTAGAGCTTAGCTTCTTCCATCCCTGTGTCTCCACTCTGGCTGGCTACCCAGCCTCTGCCCCTCCTCTTCATGATTCACAATCAAGACATTGTCCAGGTGGGCATGGCCCTCGGTCTCAGAGTTAAGTCACAGGGCCAGCCTTGAGGCACTAGCCTGATTTCACTCCTGTCTGCTGCCAGTCTGCCTCCCTGATACCTGGGAAGGGGGGCCTGTGACCTTGGCTGTGACCTTGGGCTGCATGAAGGACAAACCACTTCTCGATTGCACCTTGGCTTCCCTCTACAGGGTGAGCGTATCTCTGAGAACCTTCTGGTTTGACCTCACTGCCTGTCTGGTTGGACTCTTTCATGTGCCTGGAATTACATGCCTTGAGCTAGTTTGTTTAGTAGTGCAACTGATATAAAAATGAATCATCCTTTTGGAAAGTGATTTTTGAAAGCAATATCATGGTGAGGCATTTTTTTCTGCCCAAAGCGGTTGACACTTTTGATGGGAGAGGTCACTTCTGCACCTGTCCCCTTTGGCTGATGCTGAGGAAGTGCTCCAGGTATCCTCACGCCCTCACTCACTTCTTTACGGTAAAGACTTTTGCTTTGATTAAGTGTTTTGCAGCTTCTCCATGTAAAGTTCCCGTTTGCTCTTCTGCTTGACGCTCACAACACTGCTTCCTTTCTGGCTGCTGTTCTGGGTGTCTGTGCTGCCTGGAGACAAGAAGGAACCTAAATGCACTGTGAGTTGTGAATTTGTTGCCATAATTATCATAGAAGCTCACCACGCCCACAGCAGAAGGACAGTTGGAGGCAGGTTAGAGGGTGAGATGCGCAGATGCCTGTAAGAACAGCAATAGAGAACTTGGGATCTGCAGCCCCTACTCTGCATCTGTAGCCAAAGGCATCCGTGGGCTTTCACACCCACTGCTGGCCCCTTCCTAGGTGGCATTGGGGCCTCTGTACCAGGAAGAATTAGACTGGGGAGTAGTTTTTCTCCTGCTCGATGGGGCTCCAGGTTTTGGTTGTGTGTTTTCTAGTCTGGGTCCAGGACCATGCCTTTTTCAGGACCAAATTTAACAGTGAAACCAATATGAGATGGCCTGCCAGTGGTAGAAAAAGGTTTTCTTCAGATGAATATAGAGTCTGGAGGCCTTCAGACAGGAGCACTGCTAACACAAAAGCACAGTTACCCCAAGAGGGGTGACCATAACACACGTGTACTTTCCTGCCATTGGCTGTTTAGTAAGAAATTACTATCTAGCATAGGAAATAACTAGGTGGTTTGGCTTAAAGTTCCTATTGATTAAATCTAAGTGTACTTTCAAAGTAAATCATGATGTACATCACTCTGGGCACACCTGTCAGAATCTCTGGGTATGATTGAAAACTACCCTGTGTCTGACACTCACTAGCTATGAGGCAGTGTGCTGGCCACTTTTCACCAAAACCTGAAATCCTTGTCCCAGGTGGAGTTTGGAGAATTCATACAGATACCCTAGACGGGGTTGTGAGCACCCATGGCTCAGCCAATATTTGAACTTAGTCGGGCTGGTTACAAAGCACATTCATTTCCCATCACAATATCTGCTGCCTCAGCAGCACCCAGCTCCCTTGCCCCTGACCCTCTGGCACCAGGGGGTGACTCTGCTCAGGGGTCCTTGCAGTGACACCACAAGACAATACCTCTCTTAGACCTATTTGTGGAAAAGCCAGACCCCTATGATGTTTGGGAGCCGCTGCTGGAGCACTTTCCCCAGACGGTGGCCAGCTGCTCAGGGAAGGCCATGTGCACTGCATCCATGGGCATGGCCAGGTTGATGGACTTGAGCAAGTTGGAGGAGACCCTCCTGCCGTGGCTAAAGGAGAGCTCATTGCCTGAGTCCACTTTTTCTGAGCCACTGCCCATAATGTCAACTTCGTCCCAGAGGCCATGACACTGAGGAGGCAGGGAAGGGGCAGCTCAGCCTGTTGTCCAGTCAGAGGCTCAGACTTGGCCCACTGACATCCTAGCCACCAGGATATGTCCCTCAGGATAGAAAACCACATGCCAAACAGGGCAAGTGCATCTGATGACACTTCTGGACAGTGGAGACTGCTATGAAAGCACAACCCAAGTGTTCCCACCAAACACTGACCGATAGGCAGGTGAGGAAGTGGTGGATGTGTTAACTAACCAGAGGGGGGTCCTTTCAACATATATATGCTTATCAAATCACCATGTGTAAACTTCTGACACCTTGCAATTTCACTGGCCAATTATATATCAACAAAGGATCCTTTAGTTAAAGTTATGGTTTTTCTAGTAGTCATGTATGGATGTCACAGTTGGACCATTAAGAAGGCTGAGTGTCAAAGAGTTGACATTTTCGAACTGCGTTACTGGAAAAGACTCTTGAGGGTTCCATGGACAGCAAGGAGATCTAACGAGTCAATCCTAAAGGAATCCAACTCTGAATATTCATGGGAAGGACTGGTGCTGAAGCTGAAACTCCATACTTTGGCCACCTGATGGGAAGAGCTGACTCATGAAAAAAGACCTTGATGCTGGGAAAGTCTGAGGGCAAGAGAAGAAGAAGTTGACAAATGAGATGTTTCGATGACATCACTGACTCAGTATGACTCAATGGACATGAATCTCAGCAAACTCAAGGAGATAGTTAAAGACAGGGGAACTTAGTATGCAGTAGTCCACGGAGTCACAGAGAGTTAGACATGACTTAGCAACTGAACAATAATACATCAGCAAAGCTGAAATTAAAAAAATACAAAAAGTCTAGAAAACCAAAGCAAGGTCAGGGATCCTAAGATAGCTTATTATCTACCTATACATAGCTTTGCAAACTTACCAAACACCAATGACACAGGAAAGATCCCCTCAGATGGAGGGTTAGGGACTGGTAGTTTGCAAGGTGACAGAAGCAAAGTGAAGGTCTTGTTCACAATCCACATAGATAAAATCCTGTGTGAAACAGCTCACCAAGTAAGATATAGGTCAAACATACATTCACATGTATGTGTGTATACATATATGCATGTGTGTATGTGTGTGTACATGTATGTATGTATTGCAGCCTGGTGGAGCAGAGACCAGAATCTGCCCCATGACTCGAGGGTGTGGCAAACTGTGTCCTCGTGATTGCCTTAGTAAGCATGCTGAATGGACATTCGTGGGGAGGGATGTGCTCTCTGCTCCACTTCACTGTATACACCTGTGTTCATCCCCATGGAGACAAAACAAGATATTCCTGATCAATAGCAGAGCCTTCGCTAATCAAGCTCCCCAGGGTAGGTATTCCCTAATCATCTCATGTGACTTCTGCCAATAAAAGTGCGGCTGAAAGGAGCCATTTTGTCTTCCTGTCATGGAGAGTAAGAGGGCTCCTTGACTCCCCGCTTGCCAAATTATATGTGTCTGTCTTTTCATTATCTTCTCGCCTCTGTTTCAGGTCTTTCTCACCCACTGTGCTGGATGTGGCAGGTGTGTGCCTTAACTTAGGCCAAGCTTGTTCTGAAAAGGAACTAACAAAGATAATATTGGACAAAATTAATATAAGATATGTTATATCAATACAAGGAGACACAGTTAAAACAAGAGAAGGAAAGTGAGACTCTGACCATAAACACATCAATATATCCAAAGTGTGCTGTGTGACAATCTCTAATGTGTAGTTGAGTGGCGTTATCATAAGTTCAGCTTATGTTTCACAGTGTCTGAGATGAGAAACCCCTCAGGTGCTCAGCAGGATGACAGGAGGTACAGATCCTGAGAAGGTTACCATTCAGACCTGTCTTCCCAGAGCAAAGCAGGCATGGCTTTCTCAGAAGCGGCTTCTCTGGGAGCACAGTCTGGCATCCCCAGGCCCATCGATTGGACAGTCTCTCACTAAACCAGTGGTTTCAGAGCAAGATAACCATGAGAAAAGCAATGCTCCTAGAAGGGGATGGGTCAAGGTTTGGCTGGAGAGGAGACCCCAAATTCTAGCTCCCCAATGATCTGCCTTCAGCTCAGGCACAACTTAGTGAATCCAACAATAAAAACCACACACCCTTTGGGAAATTCCCACAAACGTGGAATAATCAGGGTGCCTTCATCCCAGGGTGGGCTTCGCAGGAGCTAGTGGTAAAGAACCTGTCTGCCAATACAGGAGACATAAGAGGTGTGGGTTCGATACTTGGGTCAGGAAGATCCCCTGGAGGAGAGCATGGCAACCTACTCCAGTATTCTTGCCTGGAGAATCCCATGGACAGAGGAGCCTGGCGGGTTATAGGCCATAGGGTTGCAAAACAGTCAGACATGAGTAAAGCAACTTAGCATGCATGCATGCATCCCAGAGTAGAAATAGGGGGAAATTTCCCCCAATTGATCACAGACTACAATATTGAGTACACAATGTTGAGAAAACGAATGAAAAGAACAAAACTGTTAACAAAGGAAACAAGAGCACACAGATAGGCCCTTCCTGTGGCATCCCAGCCCCTCGCAATCCCACCACACGGTTCTTGGGAACATGCCAGGAGCGATGGGCGGGCAGTACCCAGGCTGGAGTGGTAGAAGAAGAGTGCCAGCACCTGGATGAGATCGTAGAGCACATAGGCATCCTTCTTCTCCACTCCAATGATGTTGGGTGGGTGGTAAGGCTTGTCCTTGTTCAGTTCCACATTCTTGTTCCAGGGGAAGAACCCAAACTGGAAGAAGTACTTGACCATGATGGCCACCTGCGCAGATGCGAGAAATTAGAAGAAATGACTCCCTTTAAGAATAGTTCTAGATGAGGTACCGTGATACAAATATTAAGGGAAAAATTCTCAGTTTTGGTGCTGGGAATGCACAGAGCGTGTGGAATAACAAATTATCCTTCCGCAGATACCAACTTCAGGACAAGGCCACAACCGCATCTCCAGGGTCTGTGACTGCAGAAACATTGGGGCCATGGGGGTTACCCCTGACTTGGCTCAAATGACTTCTGCTATTGTCAGGGAGTGGGCTAGTTTCTGGGCTTCCCAGGTGACACCAGTGGTAAAGAACCCACTTGTCAATGCGGGAGATGTAAGAGACGTGGGTTTGATCCCTTGGTCAGGAAATCTCCTGGAGAAGGGATTGGCAACCCACTTCAGTATTCTTGCCTGGAAAATTCCATGGACAGAGGAGCCTGGAGGGTTACAGTCCATGAGGCTGCAAAGAGTCAGACATGACTGAAGTGACTTAGCATGCATGCAAGGGCTAGTTTGTGCTGATTCCATTAGATACTTATACAAATATTCAGCTATTAAATGAGGTCATTAGGACCAATGTGAACAGGAGGATCTTCATTCTGCAAATATGACTTTAGTTCGTAATCTTTAGGAGCAAACTGCACAGGCACTATAGACAATTTTCACTTTAGTCTCGTCTCTTTCTTCTCAGCATTTTATTGCGCGCTGTAAGTTCTCCTCAAGAAGATATAAAGCAAATGAAACAAAACCTTGCCAGCTCAGGGTGTAAACATGGAGATGTTTGTAGAGATTGATGTTGAACCAACCCTCCAATGTTTACATCATCAGGGTTAATTGCATCCAACTGTGCTTCAAGTGCTTACTGTATTGTTTGATCCAATGTCCATTCACTGACCATGCACTGGCCCTGGCACCATTCTTGTGTCTGCCTCACACTTACTATCTTACTGGTCAATACCACAGGGCAGACACCACACCTCAAAAAGCCTCCCCCACCACTCACCAGCTGGGGAAAGTGAAAGTGTTTGTCTCTCAGTTGTGTCTGACTCTTTGCAGCCCCATGGACTGTGGCCCTCCAGTCTCCTCTGTCCATGGGATTCTCCAGGTAAGAATATTGGAGTGGGTAGACATTTCCTTCTCCAGGCGATCTTCCTAAACCATGGATCAAACCTGGGTCTCGTATATTGCAGGCAGATCCTTTACCTTCTGAGACACCATGGAAGCCCACTTTGGGCCAATTATTTAATCTCATGAAGGTTGTTCCTTATTCCTGTTGTACACAATGATATTACCTCCTATGTTGTGTGAGGTGTGAGATGTGAAAAGACAGCTAGAGTTCTCAGCACCAACAACTGCTGGCTATAATCACGTGCTGACCTAAGACAATCCCTCTAATTGACTATTTACATGAAGCAGGAGTCAGCCAGGTGCACTAGAGGGAAGCCTACCTCTGTGTAGATGATGGCCATCATCCAGAAGTGCCTGCTGGACTGGGGGATGGACAGTATGGCTCAGAGGAAGATGAGGATGGGCAGCACAAGGGTAATCATGGAGACGGAGACCATTTGGTTGAGGATGATGAGAAAGTAGCACACCATCTTGGAACGAGCTACCAGCGTGTTGTACAGTGTGCAGAAGAGGAGCAGGAAGCATGACTGCCCCACATAGAACTTCTTCGACTCCTCCAGCTCATTGTCATGGAACATCCTGCCAGAATACTGGCCTCAGTTCCTCCTGGGCACTGGTTCCACGTGGCAAGACCCTGCCCACCCCTCCCTGCTGCCTGAGTCCCCAGGTGTCCTGTGCTGTCAACCTCCTATTGTGTTACAGACAGAGACATGAGCACGCATGTTGTTCTAAATGTGGAGGAGACGTTTTCCACGTGGCCTTTGCACCCAGCAGCCCAGTGGACACTAAGGGTCACTCTCAGCTCCATCACTGTGGCCACAGTTCTTATTTGATCATCAGCAGCTTGCTGGTTGTCCGCTCGTGGGTCGGGGGTGGCAGGGTGCTGTCCTCCAGCCAGTCTGAGTGGCTGTTGTCTGAGCTGCCCTGCATGTGAGTCTGGCCCACTGCGTCATCCTGGATAGGTGGAAGGACAGGTGCTCAAAGCTGATGGCCTTGCTGTAGGACAGCAGGGCCTCCACATTGCCATCCTCTTTGGGTCCTGTGGGGACTTGGCCTCCTGGGCCTGCTTGGGTGCCTCCTCGTCCTGCTCAGCCTCCACCTCCTCAATGGTCTCTGTGGTCCCCTGGCACGACTACAGCATCATGCACAGTTTGGGCTTGCTGTTGGGAGACACGGAGTGTGCCGCCTGGCCTCAGCAACCCCTCAGCCTCCCACAGCACCCACCACACTCCCAGGCATGTTGGGGGGAAGTCCTTTCACTCCCCATGCTCCATCTGCTTTGCTAATTCTGGATAACCATGTCTGGGTGCGGAGAGAAGGGAAGGGTGTGGGTGGTGGTTGCCAGAGCACCAAACCCTCCCATGCATAGCTTTTCAGTCCCATCAATGTTCTTAGGCACGGGGTCCACTGTTAATTTCTGATCAAGGCAGAGTGTGCACAGCTCACCTCCCAGAGCACAGATTATAAAGAAAGATGCTCAGGGAAAGGAGATGTCACAATTGGCTGGGTCCACAGGTTTGGCTGAGATGCACTCTACTGTCAACAGACCCCAGCCCTTAAGGGGAAGCCCACAATGGTTGACCATTGGCAAGATAAAGCCTGCTTTGTCCTTCATGCTGTCTCCTCCCTGCACTTCCATCCTGTGCTTTTTCTTACAGGTGCCTCTGGTACCTGACTGGATGCTCACCCTCATCCTTTTCCTGGCTCCCCACCACCTGGCATGTGGAAGCCCCACCACCACTCTCTGCTCCAGAGTCTCTCCTGGGGCTGCCCCCACTCTCCCCTCTGACTGCCTTCCCACTCTCTCCTCCCAGTGGTGTTGCACTACTAGCTCCTCTTCCGGCTTCATTTTCCAGGAGACCTTCTGCCCTGGTCTTCATTCTGCTTCTGTGTTCTGTCTTCCCTTTTGCATCTCTCCTCTCCTTCTAACTCTCCCTGATAGGTTCATGCAAGAAACACTGGAAATGAAAGTACAGCAGCCACACTTATCAGATCAAGGCCCGTCTGCTGTGCTGTGTACCTCAACACACCTGGGGCCGAAAAGAGGGGGAAAAGTCACTTGGAGATGACAAGTGTACAGTGTGTGCAGTGATCATCTGTCAGGCTGGGAAGTGATCATCTGAGAAGGTGCTGCTCCCTGAATGGCATGTGGGAGCAGCTGAGGTCATATCACTGAGATGCTCAAAGGTGCAGTCTGTACCCATTCCTCTTATCATGGACACTGGTGCACACATGTGAATGAATGAATGCATCTGGCTGAGCCCGGAGACTGAAGAGCCAGACTTGCATAAACTCTTGATCCTAATTCGGGGGTGTTCAGTGGCCCCAAGGCTTTGGCCCTACATGGGCACAGCACATTAAGCTCTTGGAATGCCAAGACCACGTTTTTTGGCTAAGACTTACCTTGATTAGACATGGCCATGAAACTGACTGGTCACTCAGTTTTCAGACCACTCGAGCCAGCCCCACACCTGGTTCTAACTTTCAGAGGGACCATAACCTATCACAGGCATGCTCTCTATGGTTTTTGATGAGGTCTGGCCCCAAAGGAATTCAGGTGAATCCTGGTATGGTCAGGAATCAGCAGATTGGAATGGAATAGCATGTGCTCACCAGAGGACATCTGAAATGGCCATGGCATTCACTGAAATACCTGGCGCCAGGCTCCTGTAGCTCTGAATGTACATACATACGTATCTGCTGGGGACAAGGACCTAACACTGGCTGACTTGCCAACACTGCCCTTCGTTTCAGATTGGGTTATTTGGGTGGTTGTTTTTTGTCAAAATAAGCACAATACAGCTTGTAATTCTGTATTCTTGTTGACTTTTCAAAGAAGAGTTCTGAATTTTAAGCAAGTGATTTCTATGCATGATTATACTTTTTGTTGTGAGATTTAATGAGAAAGCATAAACCCAGAGTAATCTTTCTCAAACCAAACAAGGTCTCCTAAGGTAACATAATCTACTGCATAATAATATTATTTTATAAACAGTGGTTGAATATATGCTAACTTTCATGTCAGTTGGGCATGTAGCATGTGGACAGATCCATTCTGTATTGAGCAAATGTGACTACATACAGGAATTGGGATTGTCTCCTACCGTGTGGATCTCTGAACAATGATGAGAAAGTTTCCCACTCTCCCTGACCCATTTCTCCCCATGAGGACTGCCTACTGGCACCCTCAACCAAGGAGGAAACATGTTTGCTCCTTTGGAAATACTTTCAAAATGGAGGACAATGTTTATAGTAGGATTTCTAAGAAACTCCTAACAGACAAAAAGCAAAAAGTAGTTAGTTGAGTAGAATGCTGTCCTGGGAATGACCAGTTGTGTTCCACGAAGAAGGCTGGTTATGCTTTCATTAGTCATGTAACTTCTTAAGACAAAAGTGAATGAAAACACACAGGTCACAATAACTCACCTGTGCAATGACATGGGAATGGATTGATATGGTCAAGGACAAAGCATGCATGGGTGAGCACCTAGAGGCTAAGCTACTGCTCTCGGCTGAAAAGGAGGACACATCCATGATGAGCATTTTATGGAACCCAGGCCAAGCGTGTTCACTCGTTTTAGGCAGTTACTGGTCCATCTAAATCATGAAGGGTGGGCTGCCTTGAGAAAAGAATGATTGCTTCTGTGTAGCCATCTAGTAACTCTATAGTTTTTCCTGTAGTCAGGTATGGATGTTAGAATTGGACCATAAGAAAGCTGAGTGCCGAAGGATTGATGCTTTTGAACTGTGGTGTTAGAGAAGACTCTTGAGAGTCCCTTGGGCTGCAAGGAGATCCAACCAGTCCATCGTAAAGGAGATCAGTCCCGGGTGTTCATTGGAGGGACTGATGTTGAAGCTGATACTTTGGCCACTTGATGCGGAAAGCTGATTCCTTTGAAAAGACCCTGATGCTGGGAATGATTGAGGGCAGGAGAAGAAGGGGACAACAGAGGATGAGATGGTTGGATGGCATCACCGACACAATGGACATGGGTTTGGGTGGACTCCGGGAATTGGTGATGGACAGGGAGGCCTGGAGTACTGCGGTTCAGGAGGTTGCAAAGAGTCGGACATGACTGAGCAGGTAAACTGAACTAAATTGAAGCACCTAGCAGTGCAAACAATTACAGAGACACAGTGTTAAAACAGCACTGGAATACGAGTCACACATGTCAGAGACCCAGATGCCCCATGTAGCAGACCACACATCACTCCAGCAGCACGGACAGCAGCCACATCAGCGGGGCCCCAGGACAGAGAAGGGAAGATGAGACAGGATAGTACTGGGCTGAGAACAGAACTGCTGATAAAGGATGAAGTGTTGCTCTCTAGGTGGAACAGGGAACTAGAATAATGACAAGTTCTGACCTGTCTCTCACAGAGCAGAATTCATCTTTACAGTTGTACAGCTGAGATTTTTTTTTTCCAGCAACAGGAAATATATTTTATTCAGAGCCCACCCTTCCCCAATCCTGAGTTCAGTTCTTATGTAGAAAATACCTGCTCAAGTAAAATTTATACAAAAATGCCATTTAGAAAACATAGTTTCCAAAAGAAAAGAAGGAATCTCAGGATTGACTGCAACAAACTGAATTTTCCACCCATTTTCTGAGTTCCAGTGAATCAGTTCTTCGCATCAGGTGGCCAAAGTCTTGGAGTTTCAGCTTCAGCATCAGTCCTTCCAAAGAATCTTCAGGACTGATTTCCTTTAGGATGGACTGGTTTGATCTCCTAGCAGCCCAAAGGACTNCAACAAACTGAATTTTCCACCAATTGTCTGAGTTCCGGTGAGTCAGTTCTTCGCATCAGGTGGCCAAAGTCTTGGAGTTTCAGCTTCAGCATCAGTCTTTTCAAAGAATCTTCAGGACTGATTTCTTTAGGATGGACTGGTTTGATCTCCTAGCAGTCCAAGGGACTCTCAAGTGCTTTCTCCAACACCACACTTCAAAAGCATCAATTGGCATAAGGTTTTGGCATAGTCAAAAAAGCAGAAATAGATGATTTTATGTAACTTTCTTGCTTTTTTGATGATCCAACAGATGTTGGCAATTTGATCTCTGGTTCCTCTGCCTTTTCTAAATCCAGCTTGAACATGTGAACATTCATGGTTCATATACTGTTTAAGCCTTGCTTGGAGAATTTTGAGCATTACTTTGCTAGGTTGTGAGATGAGTGCAATTGTGTTGTAGTTTGAAGATTTTTTGGAATTTCCTTTCTTTGGGAATGGATTGAAAACACCTTTTCCAGTCCTGTGGCCACTCTTGAGTTTTCCAAATTTGCTGGCCTATTGAATGCAACACTTTCACAGCATCATCTTTAAGGATTTGAAATAACTCAACTGGAATTGCATCACCTCCACTAGTTCTATTTGTAATGATGCTTCCTAAGGCCCACTTTACTTCGCATTACAGGATGTCTGGCTCTAGGTGAGTGATCTCACCATCGTGGTTATCTGGGTCATGAAGATTTTTTTGGTATAGTTTTTTCTGTGTATTCTAGCCACCTCTTCTTAATATTTTTTGCTTCTCTTAGGTCCATCCCTTTTCTGTCCTTTACTGTGCCCATCTTTGCATAAAATGTTCCCTTGGTATCTCTTATTTTCTTGAATAGATCTCTAGCCTTTCCTATTCTGTTGCATTGATAACTGAGGTTGGCTTTCTTATGTCTCCTTCTGTTGCTTGGAACTCTGCATTCGAATGGGTATATCTTTCTTTTCTCTTTTGCCTTTAGCTTCTCTGCTTCCCACAGCTATTTGTAAGACCTCCTCAGACAACCATTTTGTGTTTTCTGTATTTCTTCTTCTTGGGGGTGGTCTTGACCATTGCCTCCCGTAAAATGTCAAGAACCTCCATTCATAGATCTGCAGGCACTCTGTCTATCAGATCTAATCCATTGAATCTATTTCTCACTTACATTGAATAAGGGATTTGATGTAGGTCATACCTGAATGGTCTAGTGATTTTTCCCTACTTTTTCAATTTAAGTCTGAATTTTGCAGTAAAGAGTTCATGATCTGGGCTCCAGTCAGCTCCAATTTTTTTTGTTTTTGCTGACTGTATAGAGCTTCTCCATCTTTGGCTGCAAATAATATAATCAGTCTCATTTCATTATTGACTATCTGATGATGTCCCTCTGTAGAGTCTTCTCTTGTGTTGTTGGAAGTGGGTGTTTGCTATGTCCAGTGTGTTCTTTTGGCAAAACTCTGTTAGCTTTTCCCCTGATTCATTTTTTACTCCAAGGTCAAGTTTGCCTGGAGTAACAGATACAGGTATCTCTTGACTTTTGCATTCCAAGACTGGTTCAAAAAATGGTCCAAGACTTCACTTTAAATGCTATCATCAACTAATAATAAAAGGAGGAGTTTAGGGAGTGGAAGAAGCCATTTAAGGAAGATTATTAGGTGAAATGCAGTAAATGAGGGTATGGTGGTTTTGCAGATTAACATCCAGGTCCATTCCTTAGACAAGCTTTTCTTGATTAGTCATCATCCAATTCCTGACCCAGAGAGGGACATACACTTACAGATGGAGATATCCTTAATAAATGTTAATCTGCTTCATAAAATGGCATTTCTACTTGCTTTTCCAAGAATCTCCTGGTGCTGCTGTTTTTTTAAGTTAATCAGTCCAAAATAATCCTTTTGTCAAACGAGCATATTTTGGGTGTGCTGTACTGTGCTCCTCTTATCATGTCTGTGTCCTTATTTACTTATGAATGGAACTGTGGAAGGACATCCTGATATCTTTAAGTTTTTAAGTATTATGAATAGAGTTGTCTTACATTACTTGATGCTAGTTTGTATTTCAGTTTTGCAAAGCAGCTGTCGAAATACAAGAGGTACACTTCTTGGATCGCAAGGTAAGACTGTTTAGATTTGTAGAACAGTGCCAAACTGTCTTCCAATGTTGACTGTTCGTGCATTCTACCAGCATCTTGAATGTATTCTTGTATGCTTCTTTATTATCTCTTTAACTTCTTTGGCCAAGAGTGTATTTCAATCTTTACCAAATTTTAAAGAGGTCGTTTGGTGTAATTTGAATGGGCTGATGCACAGGATGATTCAAGTAGAGGATGTGGGGTGGGAGGGGGCTTCGGCATTGGGAGATTGTGTTCACCTATGGCTGATTCGTTTCAATGTATGGCAAAACAAATATAGTATTGTAATTAAAAAATAAATAAATTTAATAAAAAAATAAAAAAGGAAAAAATATTTTTAAAAAGTCCATAAACAATAAATGCTAGAAAGAGTGTGAAGAAAGGGGAATCCTTTTGCACTCTTGGTGGGAATACACACTGATACAGCCACTATGGACAACAGTATGGAGATTCCTTCAGAAACTAAGAAGAAAACTACCATATGACACAGCAACGCTACTACTGCACATATACCCTGAGGAAACCATAACTGGGAAAGACACATGTACCTCATGGTTCACTTCAGCACTATTTACAATAGCTAGAACTTGGAAACGACCTAGATGTTCATCAACAGATGAATGGAAGAAGAAGCTGTGGTACATATACACAATGGAATAGTACTCAGCCATAAAAAGGAATGCATTTGAGTCACTGTTAATGAGGTAGATGAACCTAGAGGCTACTACACAGAGTGAAGAAAATCATAAAGAAAAGATAAATATTGTATATTAGCATATATATAGGGAATCTAGAAAGATGGTACTGATGAACCTACTTTCAGGGCAGCAATGGAGATGCAGACATAGAGATATAGAGATGCAGACACAGTGCAGAAAGGAGAGGGTGGGATGAATTGAGAGATTAGCATGGAAACATATGCACTACCACATGTAAAGTGGATAGCCAGTGGGAATTTGCTGTATGACACATGGATCCCAATTTGTGACACCTAGAGGGATGGGATGCGGAGGAAGGTGGGAGGGAGGTTTTTAAGAGGGAGGGGACATGTGTATACCTATGGCTGATTCATCTTGATGTAGAGCAGAAACCATCAAAATAATATGAAGTAATTATCCTCCAAGTAAAAATGAAATAAAACTGTTAAAGGAAAAAACAAAGGACAGGTATAGAGTACATTCCACTTAATGATGTCTGGACTTATTCCAAGCTACGCGGCATGAACCATCAGAAGAATAAGAATCAAGAGAACACCTCATAATGGCTCTGCAAAGTGCACGTTAGAGTAAATGAGCAGACCAATACATGGCACTAATGCAATGTCAGCACTGAACTCCACAGGCTTTCCCAAGAGCTTGCCAGTCAGACCCACTAAACCTCCCTGAACAAGGAGCAAGGCATGGAGCCAAGGCATGGAGCTTCCTAAGGTTAATATAAGTCATTGCAAAAATAGTTCTGATGCTCTGAGTTTAAGAAAATGAGAGTCAGAACGATCCACTGTTAATTAATATTCACTTCACACACACACACAAAGCTGGTCTCTCATTTACAAAGGGCAAGGGGTCAAGCAGAAAAATCAAACCCACCACTGATAGCTTACAGTGAATGATGTCAGATTCATGATCTCCAAAGAAGAAGATTTAGCTTTGGGACCAGGGACCAGGCTTGATCACTCAAGAGCTTTTGGGTAGCAGAGATTTATTAAAGTAAGAAAAGGGACAGAGAAAACTTCTGACAGACATCAGAAGGGGGATGGAGAATGTCCCCCTTGCTAGTGTTAGTGAGGGAGTTATATATTGTTGTAATTAGTTATTACAATAAATCAAAAGAATGTCTCAAGGCTGTAAAGATCTTACTAGACCCACTCCCATAATTTAAATCTTAAGATAACAGAGCAGGCAGCCGTGAGGGTGCACAAGTGCGGGCATCTGCAATGGCGCACAAGTGTGGGCTAGAGAAGCTACCCCATGTCTGAGGTCAGGAGAGGCAGCAGAAGGGAGCTACCCCATGCTCAAGGTCAGGGGTGGCGGCCAGGAGGAGCTACCCCGCGTCCAAGGTAAGGAGCAGTGCCTGCACTTTGCTGGAGTAGCCGTGAAGAGATAACCCACATCCAAGGTAAGAGAAAACCAAGTAAGAGTGTAGGCATTGAGAGAGGGCATCAAAGTTCAGGCAGACTGAAACCATAGTCACAGACAACTAACCAATGTGATCACATGGACCACAGCATTGTTTAACTCAACGAAAGTAAGCCATGCCATGTGGGGTCACCTAAGATGGACAGGTCATGGTGGAGAGGTCTGACAGAATGTGATCCACTGGAGAAGGGAATCACAAACCACTTCAGTATTCTTGCCTTGAGAATCCCATGAACAGTATGAAAAAGTGAAAAGATAGGACATTGAAAGATGAACTCCCCAGATTGGTAGGTGCCCAATGTGCTGCTGAAAATCAGTGGAGACATAACTCCAGAAAAAATAAAGAGATGGAGCCAAAGCAGAAACACCACTCAGTTGTGGATGGGGCTTGTGACAGAAGCAAGGTTTGAAACTCTAAAGAGCAGTATTGCATAGGAACCTGGAATGTCAAGTAAATGAATCAAGGCAAATTGGAAGTGGTCAAACAGGAGATGACAAGAGTGAACATTGACATTCTAGGAATCAGAGAACTAAGATGGACTGGAATGGATGAATTTAACTCAGATGACGATTATATCTACTACTGTGGGCAGGAATCTCTGAGAAGAAATAGTCAACAAGAGACTCTTAAATTCAGTACTTGGATGCAATCTCGAAAATGACTGAATGATCTCTGTTCATTTCCAAGGCAAACTATTCAATATCATAGTAATCTAAGTCTATGCCCTGACCAGTATTGCTGAAGAAGCTGAAGTTGAACAGGCCTATGAAGACCTACAAGACCTTCTAGAACTAACACTCCAAAAATATGTCTTTTTCATCATAGGGGACTGGAATGTGAAAGTAGGAAGTCAAGAAACACCTGGAGTAATGGGCAAATTGGGCCTTGGAGTACAGAATGAAGCAGGGCAAAGGTTAATAGAGTTTTGGCAAGAAAATGCACTGGTCATAGCAAACGCCCTCTTCCAAAAACACAAGAGAAGGCTCTACACATGGACATCACTGAAATCAGACACTGAAACCAGATTGATTATATTCCTTGCAGCCAAAGATGGAGAAGTTCTCTACAGTCAGCAAAAACAAGACCAGGAGCAGACTGTTGCTCAGATCATGAACTCCTTATTGACAAATTCAGACTTAAATTGAAGAAGGTGGAGAACATCACTAAACCATTCAGGTATGACCCAAATAAAATCCCTTATGATTATACAGTGCAAGTGAGAAATAGATTTAAGGGACTAGATCTGATAGACAGAGTGCCTGATGAACTATGGACGGAGGTTTGTGACATTGTACAGGAGACAGGAATCAAGACCATCCCCGTGGAAAAAAAAAATGCAAAAGAGCAAAACGGCTGACAGAGGAAGTCTTACAGATAGCTGTGAAAAAAAGGGAAGTGAAAAGCAAAAGGGAAAAGGAAAAGTATAAGCATCTGAATGAAGAGTTCTAAAGAATAGCAAGGAGAGATAAGAAAGCCTTCTTTACTGATCAATGCAAAGATATAGAGAAAAACAACAGAATGAGAAAGACTAGAGATCTCTTCAAGAAAATTAGAGATACGAAGAGAACATTTCATGCAACGATAGGCTCGATAAAGGACAGAAATTGTATGGACCACTCTTCAAAAGCATCAATTCTTCAGTGCTCAGCTTTTGTTATAGTCCAACTCTCACATCCATACATGACTACTAAAAAGAACAATAGCCTTGACTAGATGGACCTTTGTTGACAAAGTAATGTCTCTGCTTTTTAATATGCTGTCCAGGTTGATAATAACTTTCCTTCCAAGGAATGAGCGTCTTTTAATTTCATGGCTGCAATCACCATCTACACTGATTTTGGAGCCCCCCAAAATAAAGTGTGACACTGTTTCCACTGTTTCCCCATCTATTTGCCATGAAGTGACGGAACCAGATGCCATTATCTTGGTTTCCTGAATATTGAGCTTTAAGCCAACTTTTTCACTCTCCTCTTTCACTTTCATCAAGAGGTCTTTAGTTCTTCTTCACTTTCTGCCATAAGGGTGGTGTCATCTGCATATCTGAGGTTATTTGTATTTCTCTCAGCAATCTTGATCTTAGCTTGTGCTTCCTCCAGCCCAGCGTTTGTCATGATGTTCTCTGCATATAAGTTAAATAAGCAGGGTGACAATATACAACCTTGATGTACTCCTTTTCCTGTTTGAAACCAGTTTGTTGTTCTTTGTCCAGTTCTAACTGTTGCTTCCTGACCTGCATACAGATTTCTCAAGAAGCAGGTCAGGTGGTCTGGTATTCACATCTCTCTCAGAATTTTCCACAGTTTATTGTGATCCACACGGTCACAGGATTTGACATAGTCAGTGAAGCAGAAATAAATGTTTTTCTGGAACTCTCTTGCTTTTTGAATAATCCAGCAAATGTTGGCAGTTTGATCTCTGGTGCCTCTGCCTCTTCTAAAAGAACTTGAACATCTGGAAGTTCATGATTCATGTATTGTTGTAGTCTAGCTTGGAGAATTTTGAGCATTACTTTGCATAGTAAATTTTCAATCCAAAGTGACAAAATGGCAGAATATAAGAACACGTGCTCAACTTCTCCTGTGAGAAGCCCAAAATACAACTCGCTGTGAACAGCCATCAACAGGACAATGTTGGATCCCACCAAAAAAAATACCCCATGTCCAAAGGCAAAGGAGAAGCCCCAGAAAGATGATAGGAGTGACAAAATCTTGTTTAGAATCAAACTCCATACCTGTCAGATGGCTCAAACAAAACCTTGTGCGACCAAGAAACCCCACAGAGACTGACCAAACCTGCCTTTGAGTGTTTGAGCATCTCCTGTGGAGGTACAGGTCAGCAGTTCCCTGCTACAGGGGCAGGGGCTCTGGGTGCAGCAGATCTGGGTGGGGCATAAGCCCTCTTGGAGGAGGTCGTCATTTACCCCACCACAGAGACACCGAGCAAATGATCCACAAACTGCAGAACAATTATACCAAAGAAATTCTCACACTATTAGGAAAGTTCTAAGACCCAAAACAGAATTCCTAACCTGGAGATCTGGCAAAGGGACTGAGAAGTCCCAGGGAATTAGACTTTGGAGGCCAGTAGGATTTGACTGCAGAACTTCCACAGGACTGGGGAAACAGTCTCTTGGAGGGCACAAACAGAACCTTGTGCACAACAGGACCCAGGATAAAACAGCAGTGTCCCCAAAAGAGACTGACCCAGGCTTGCCTGTGAGTGTCCAGGAGTCTCTGGCAGAGGCGTAGGTTGGGGGTGGCCTGCTAAAGGGTCAGGGGCACTGAGTGCAGCAACAGGATCTTTTGAAGGAGGTTGCCATTGTCTGCATTACCTCCACCATAGTTTGGTCTCAGGTCAAACAACAGGGAGAGCCATAGTCCAACTCATCAACAGATAGCCGTGTTGAGAGGCATTCAACATTCACAAGGTCCAAGGGTTTCTAAGTAAATAACAATTGATCTCCTGGAGTCTCCTGGGGGGCGTCATCAAAAAGAATTCATAACTGGGTAGACTGTCTCAAAGCCGATTTTAACAGGTACCTTTAACTCACACATTAAAAAACACACACACACACACATGAAAAGTTGTTAACATTGCTAAATATCACCTCATACTACCAACCAGAATGGTGACTGTCAAGCACTCTATGAAGGTTCAGTCTGCCATATGCCATGAAGAAAGGTGAATCCTCCACCTCTGTTGCTGGAAATGAAAATAGATGAAAGCCATTATGGAGGAGAGCGTAGATGTGCATCAACAATGAAAATGAGAATGAAACTAGAATATCCCTCAAACCATATGCAAAAATAAACTTCAAAGAAGATAAAGATCTAAGTGTAGGACAGATACTATGCAAATTTGAGGACAATATACGGGGGGTGGGCATGCTGTAACATCAATTCCATGAAGTGTGCCTAGATAATGAAAAACAAGCGAAAAGTAAGAAAACAGGACTGAATTAACCTTAAAACCATTTCTACAGCAAACAAAACCCTAAATGAAAAAGTCTTCAGAATGTGAAAAAACACTTGAAAACAAAGATGTCCATAAAGAATAAAGAAGATGGGGTATATAGACACAATGAACCATCACTCGGCCACAACAAGCAAGAAAGAATGCCATAGACAGCCTCAGGGAAGAAAGTAGACATTAGACATTATCATAGCAAGTGAGATGAGAGGGACGGGGAGGAATATTAGCATAAGATATTACTTGTAGCTGGGATCTAAAAATGCATGCAGATGATCTTCTTTACCAAAGAGAAACAGTCTCACAGACTCAGAAAAGAATCAGTGGTCCCCAGAAAGAAAAAAAAAAAAAAAAACTGAGACAGGGAGTAATGAACTGATTCAGATTAACATAGGGAAGATAATACTATTAAAAAAAAAAGTACCACAAGGAATCACTGAGTAACACAGGAATCCTATTCAACACTCTGTAACATCCTATACTGGAACAGAACTTGGAAGAGAAGATATATAC
>SJYE01001988.1:51377-83017 GCA_006408755.1 Eudorcas thomsonii
TGGACTGGATGGATCTCCTTGCAGTCTAAGGGATTCTCAAGAGTCTTCTCCAACATCACAGTTCAAAGGCATCAATTCTTTGGCACTCAGCTTTCTTTATCCTCCATCCCTCACATTCACACATAACTACTGGAAAAACCATAGCTTTGACTAGATGGACCTCTGTCAGCAAAGTAATGTCTCTGCTTTTCAATATGCTGTCTAGGTTGGCCATAGCTTTTCTTCCAAGGAGTAAGCGTCTTTTAATTTCATGGTTGCAGTCACCATCTGCAGTGATTTTGGAGACCAAGAAAATAAAATCTGTCACTGTTTCCATTGTTTCCCCATTATTTGCCATGAAGTGCTGGAACCATATGCCATGATCTTAGTCTTTTGAATGTTGAGTTTTAAGCCAACTTTTTCACTCTCCTCTTTCACTTTTATCAAGAGGCTCTTTAGTTCTTCACTTTCAGGATGGGGAACATGAATATACCTGTGGTGGATTCATGTTGATGTATGGGAAAACCAATAAAATATTGTAAAGTAATTAACCTCCAATTAAAATAAATAAATTTATAATAAAAATAATAAAAATAAAATTATAAAGTAGTCAATTCATTAGGAAGATATAACAATCATACATCAGATAACCTAATGATCTTCAGCTAATATTGAAAGATCTGAACGGAGAAACAGAGAATACAATAATATTCAATTCAGTGCAGTCACTCAGTCAAGTCAGTATCTTTGCAACCCCATGAATCACAGCACACCAGGTCTACCTGTCCATCACCAACTCCTGGAGTTCACTGAAACTCACATCCATCGATCGAGTTGGTGATGCTATCCAGCCATCTCATCCTCTGTCATCCACTTCACCTCCTGCCCCCAATCCCGCCCAGCATCAGGGTCTTTTCCAGTGAGTCAATTCTACACATGAGGTGGCCAAAGTATTGGAGTTTCAGCCTCAGCATCAGCCCTTTCAATGAACACCCAGGACTGATCTCCTTTAGGATGGACTGGTTTGGTCTCCCTGCAGTCCAAGGGACTCGCAAGAGTCTTCTCCAACACTACAGTTCAAAAGCATCAATTCTTTGGGATTCAGCTTTCTTCATATTCCAACTTTCACATCCATACATAACTACTGGAAAAAAAAAAAACAACAGCCTTCACTAGAGGGATCTTATTGGCAAAGTAATGTCTCTGCTTTTGAATATGCTATCTAGGTTGGTCATAACTTTCCTTCCAAGGAATAAGCGTCTTTTAATTTCATGGCTTCAGTCAACATCTGCAGTGATTTCAGAGCCCAAAAAATAAAGTCTGAAACTGTTTCCACTGTTTCCCCATCTATTTCCCATGAAGTGATGGGGCCGGATGCCATGATCTTCATTTTCTGAATGTTGAGCTTTAAGCCAAAATTTTCACTCTTCTCTTTCACTTTCATCAAGAGGCTTCTTAGTTCCTCTTCACTTTCTGCCATAAGGATGGTGTCATCTGCATATCGGAGGTTATTGATATTTCTCCTGGCAATCTTGATTCCAGCTTATGCCTCGTCCAACGCAGCGTTTCTCATGATGTACTCTGCATATATGTTAAATAAACAGGGTGACAATATACAGCCTTGACATACTGCTTTTCCTATTTGGAACCAGTGTGTTGTTCCACGTCCAGTTCTAACTGTTGCTTCCTGACCTACATACAGGTTTCTCAAGAGGCAAGTCAGGGGGTTTGGTATTCCCATCTCTTTCAGAATTTTCCACAGTTTATTGTGATCCACAGAGTCAAAGGCTTTGGCATAGTCAATAAAGCAGAAGTAGATGTTTTTCTGGAACTCTCTTGCTTTTTTGATGATCCAGCGGATGTTGGCAATTTGATCTCTGGTTCCTCTGGCTTTCCTAAAACCAGCTTGAACATCTCAAAGTTAATGGTTCATGTATTACAGAAGCCTGACTTGGAGAATGTTGAGCATTACTTTACTAGTGTGTGAGATGAGTGCAATTATGGTGCACTAATTTGAGCATTCTTTGACACTGCCTTTCTTTGGAATTGGAATGAAAATTGACCTTTTCCAGTCCTGTGGCCACTGCTGAGTTTTCCAAATGTGCTGGCATATTGAGTGCAGCACTTTCACAGCATCATCTTTCAGGATTTGAAATAGCTCAACTGGAATTGCATCACCTTCACTCGCTTTGTTCGTGATGCTTTCTAAGGCCCACTTGACTTCACATTCCAGGATGTCTGGCTCTAGGTGAGTGATCACACCACTGTGATTATGTGGGTCATGAAGATCTTTTTTGTACAGTTCTTATGTGTATTCTTGCCATCTCTTCTTAATATCTACTTAAATACCCTACCTTCAGCAATGAATAGGTCATCCAGACAGAAAATCAAAAAAGAAACACTGGATTTGAAACATACATTAGACCAAGTGAACCTAACAAACATGTAAGAAACATTCCATCCAACAGCAGCAGAATACACATTATTCTCAAGTGCACACAGGACATTCCCCAGGATAGACTACATAATATAATACAAAACAAGTCTCAACTAATTTAAAAAGATTGAACCA
The DNA here is from genome assembly GCA_006408755.1 of Eudorcas thomsonii. NCBI lineage: Eukaryota > Metazoa > Chordata > Mammalia > Artiodactyla > Bovidae > Eudorcas > Eudorcas thomsonii. The sequence continues at coordinate 53,929 of SJYE01001988.1, forward strand.
TACTATCTTTTCTGTAAATAATGGCATAAAACTAGAAATCAATACCAAAAGGAAAGTTAGAAAATCCTCAAATATGTAGAACATAAATAGCACACTCCTAAACAACCAATGGATTCAAAAATAAATCAGAATGGAAATTAAAAAAAAAAACTTCAAACAACTATAAATGGAAAGACAACACACTAAAACCTATAGGATGGTGCAAAAACAGTCTGAAAGGGAAATTGATAGTGCTAAATGAATATATTAAGAAATTAGAACGCTTTCAAAATAGCAACTAAACTTTACAATTTAAGGAATTAGAGAAAAGAACAAAGTAAGCCCAAAATTAGCATAATAACAAAACTTATGGTGGAAATTAACTGAAATAGAGGCCAAAACATGCAACAGAAAATACCAAGAAAACTATGAACTGATTTTCTGAAAAGATAAACAAATTGACAAAGCTTTGGCTAGACTAAGAGGGACCAAATAAATAAAACCAGAAATAAAAGAGAAGACATCACAACTGATAGCTCAGAAATACAAAGAATCATTAGAGAGTACTATGAATAGTTATGGCTTCCTTGGTGGCTCAGATGGTAAAGCGTCTGCCTACAGTGCAGGAGACCTGGGTTCTATCCCTGGGTTGGGAAGATACCCTGGAGAAGGAAATGGAAACCCACTCCAGTACTCTTGTCTGAAAAATTCCATGGACTGAGAGGCTCCTCAGAGCCTGGTAGGCTACAGTCCATGGGGTTGAAAAATTTGGACACGACTGAGTGACTTCACTTCACTTATGAATAGTTATATGCCAACAAACTGGATAACCTAGAAGAAATAAAATCATTTCTAGAAACATACAGCCTATCAAGACTGAATTAGAAAGAAATAAACTATGAACATTTTAATAATGAATAAGGAGACTGAAAGTGAAAGGCACTCAATCATGTCCGCCTCTTTGCGACCCCATGGACTAAACAGTCCATGCAATTCTCCAAGCCAGAGTACTGGAGTGGGTAGCCTTTCCGTTCTCCAGGAGATCTTCCCAACCCAGGGATAGAACCCAGGTCTCCTGCATTGCAAGTAGATTCTTTACCAGCTGAGCCACAAGGGAATCCCAAGAATACTGGCGTGGGTAGCCTATCCCTTTTCCAAGGGATCTTCCAACCCAGGAATTGAACCAGGGTCTCCTAAGGAGACTGAACCAGTAATCAAAATCCCAGTACCAAACAGCTTCACTAGTGAATTCTACCAAATATTTAAAGAAAAATGGATGGCAATTCATCTCAAACCCTTCGAAAAAAATTAGAAGGGAACACTCACAAACTCATTTTACAAGGCTAGTACTTGATATCAAAGACAGATAGGGACACTATGAGAAAAGGAAAATAAACCAATACTCTTGATGAATATAGGTACAAAAATTATTAAAAAAAAAAAAAGAATTTGACAACACATCAAAACAATCATCATGACTAGGTGGGATTTGTCCCTAGGAAGGAGGGATAGTTCAACTACACAAGTAGTTCAACAATACACAAGTCAATACATGTGATATACCATGTTAATAGAATAAAAACTATTTATGATCATCTCAAAAAATGCAAAAAATACAAGTGATAAAATACAGCATGATTTCAGGACAAAAACTCTCAACAACTTGAATACTGAAAGAACTTACTTCAAAATAATAAAGGCTATATATGTCAGACCCAGTGTTTTAACATCATACTCTATGGTGAAAGATGGAAAGTGTTTTCCTTTAATATCAGAAACAAGACAAGAGTGCCCACTTTCATCACTATTATTCATAAAGTACTAAAAATCCTAGCTAGAGCAATCAGACAAAACAAAGAAATAAAAAGCATCCAAAATGAAAAGGAAGAAGTAAAATTGCCATTATTTAAGATAATATAATATTATACTTTGAACATCTCAAAGATTCAACCAGAAAACCTGTTAAACTAATCCATGAATTCAGTCAAGTTGCAGGATGTAAAATCAACATACAGAAACCAGATGTTTTTACATAACAACAAAATATCAAAAAAGTAATAACACTATCCCAATCACAATAATATAAAATAATAAAATATTTAGGAATAATTTTAACCAAGGAAGCAGGAAGCGGTCCTAAGATGGCAGAGGAATAGGACAGGGAGATCACTTTCTCCCCCACAAATTCATTGAAAGAACATTTGAACGCTGAGCAAATTCCACAAAACAACTTCTGAATGCCGACAGAAGACATCAGGCACCCAGAAAGGCAGTCCATTTTCTTCAAAAGTAGGTAGGACAAAATATAAAATATAAAAAGAGACATAAACGAGGTAGGGACAGAGATCCATTTCGGGAAGGGAGTCTTTAAAAGAGAAAAGTTTCCAAACACCAGGAAACGCTCTATCTGGAGGGTCTGTGGCAAGCCTTGGAATCTCAGAGGGCAAAATAACCACGAGGAAAAATAAATAAATAATTAAACCCCACAAATTACATGCCTAACAGCAACTCCCAACAGAGCAGCAGCCCAGATGTTCGCATCCCCCACTAGCAGGAGGGGTTGGACAGGGAGACGCAGGCTGCATTGCATAGGGTAAGTTCTGGGCCTGAATGCCCTGATGGCAATCTGAGGGAACTAGCTGGAGACAGCAACCCAGACTGTGGGACAGCTATCCAGAGAAAAACCCTAACCTAAGACACCACCAGGCCCACTCACAGAACAAAGGACTAAGCAGAGATAGCTGGCTGCGGACTGGCCCATTTCTCTCCAGAGACAGGCAGGCTAGGGCAGCCAGAGCCAGAAGGGGGCAATCACGGCCCCTGAGAGGCATCCTATACCAAACTGCAAGCAGATTTCGTTGCTAACAAGACTTCGTGGGATTCTGGACTGTCGACATCCCCCGGGATGGTCGCAGCCAGAGATCAGCACCTGAGAAGGCATGCCCATTGTACACCCAGAAAACCAAGCGGCTGGGATGGGGGAGGCAATAAGTTGCAGTCCCCACCTGGGGGCGACTGCGCTTACCAAGCACCTTGTCACCTGAGCTGCTAGGACCAGAGACAGGCTCAAAACGCAGGACTAACCAAGTGTGCACCTTTGTGGAGTACCTGAGAAACTGAACCTGAGCGGTTTAGACCTGGGGAGTTCATGCAACCCAGGGCCCACGTCAGAGTTCCCCACAGAGCAGCCTAGATCCTGAGCAGTGTAGACTGGGAAAGCACACATGCTGTGAGCTGGCGCAAAGCCAGTGTGGCTGAATCACTGTGAGCACACACCAGTGATATTTGTTTGCAGTGTTCCTCCCTCCCCACAGCATTACTGAACAAGTGAGCCTAAAAAAAGAGACCACCACTGCCCCACCTTGTGTCAGGGAGGAAATTAGACACTGAAGAGACCAGCAAACAGAAGAAGCTAAAAGAAACATAGGAAAATGCTTTGGAAGTGACAGGTGCAATTTATTAAAACCCTGTGGTTAGCACAGACTACATAGGAGGGGGCCTATAGACCTGGAGAAGTACAGCTAGACCAAGGAACTATCTGAAAATGAACTGACCCCACACTGTCCGCAACAGCTCTAGAGAAAGTCCTGGATGTATTTCAACTATTATCATCTTTTAAATTAAAAATATTTTTAAGTCCAGTATTGCTCCTTTAATTTCAATTTTTATAATCTACTATTACCTTGCAAAAAAGACCCTATTTTTAAAGCAAACTTCATATATATATATATATACATATTATAATTTTTGTGACTTTTTTTTAATATTGGATTTATCAAATTGCCAACATCCGCCGGATAATGGAAAAAGCAAGAGAGTTCCAGAAAAACATCTACTTCTGCTTTATCAACTATGCCAAAGCCTTTGACTGTGTGGATCACAATAAACTGTGGAAAATTCTGAAAGACGTGGGAATACCAGACCACCTGACCTGCCTCTTGAGAAATCTGTATGTAGGTCAGTAAGCAATAGTTAGAACTGGACATGGAACAACAGACTGGTTCCAAATAGGAAAAGCAGTATGTCAAGGCTGTATATTGTCACCCCGCTTATTTAACATATAGGCAGAGTACATCATAAGAAACTGGAAGAAACACAAGCTGGAAACAAGATTGCTGGGAGAAATATCAATAACCTCAGATATGCAGATGACACCACCCTTATGGCAGAAAGTGAAGAGGAGCTAAAAAGCCTCTGGATGAAACTGAAAGAAGAGTGAAAAATTTGGCTTAAAGCTCAACATTTAGAAAACGAATATCATGGCATCCGGTCCCATCACTTCATGGGAAATAGATGGAGAAACAGTGGAAACAGTGTCAGAATTTACTTTTGGGACCTCCAAAAATCACTGCAGATGGTGACTGCAGCCATGAAATTAAAAGACTCTTACTCCTTGGAAGAAAAGTTATGGCCAACCTAGATTGTATATTCAAAAGCAGAGACATTACTGTGCCAACAAAGGTCCGTCTAGTCAAAGCTATGGTTTTTTCAGTAGTCACGTATGGATGTGAGAGTTGGACTGTGAAGAAGGCTGAGCACCAAAGAATGATGCTTTTGAACTGTGGTGTTGGAGAAGACCCTTGAGAGTCCCTTGGACTGCAAGGAGATATAACCAGTCCATTCGGAGGGAAATCAGCTCTGGGATTACTTTGGAAAGAATGATGCTAAAGCTGAAAGTCCAGTACTTTGGCCATCTCATGGAAAGAGTTGACTCATTGGAAAAGACTTTGATGCTGGGAGGGATTGGGGGCAGGAGGAGAAGGGGACGACAGAGAATGAGATGGCTGGATGGCATCACTGACTCGATGGACTTGAATCTGAGTGAACTCCGTGAGTTGGTGATGGACAGGGAGGCCTGGCGTGCTGCGATTCATGGGGGCGCAAAGAGTCGGACACGCCTGAGTGACTGAACTGAACTGAACTGAACTGAACTTCTACTCTAGATTATTAATTTTGATTTTCCATATTTGTTATGAACTTTGTACCTTTAAGAACCCAATCTTAAGTGCTCATTTTTGCTTAGCAGCAAGATCACTGGTCTGATAGTTCTCTCCCTGCTTAACATAGCTTCTGGTCTTAGACCTCTTGATCCCTCACAGCTGACCACTTTCCCTAGCCTCTGCTATTCCTACCCTGCTGAAGAGGGATGCTATTGGGAAGGTGAGACCCTCATGGGCTCTGGGCACATACTGGGTCATCTGCTGTTGCAATCTGGCCTCTATCAGAGATCAGAATTTCTCCTGATACACTGCCTATGTAAGTGCCCTCCATGAGCATGGCCCCAGCTCTCCCACTCAGATGCCGCACTGAGCCAGATGCACCTCTGTTTCCTACATTGAGCTCTCTGCCTCATCATGGCAGCACCTGCTCCAGGGCAGATTGGCCACACGAAGTAAGCAGGGTGAGTGAAGGGGTGGACAGCTGTGAGGAAAACAGGCATCCATAAATGCAGTCTCAATCTGTCCTCTTCCTGTCCATCACCAGCTCCCAGATCTTACTCAAACTCATGTCCATTGGGTTGGTGATGCCATCTAACCATCTCATCTTCTGTCATCCGCTTCTCCTCCTGGCTTCAGTATTTCCCAGCATCAAGGTCTTTTCAAATGAGTCAGGTCTTTTCAAATGAGTCAGCTCTTTGCATAAGGTGGCCAAATTATTGGAGTTTCAACTTCAGCATCAGTTCTTCCAATGAATATTCAGGGCTGATTCCCTTTAGGATTGACTGGTTGGATCTCCTGGCAGTCCAAGAGACCCTCAAGTCTTCTCATACACCACAGTTCAAAAGCATCAGTTCTTCAGTACTCAGCTTTCTTTATAGCCCAACTATCACATCCATACATGACAACTGGAAAAATCATAGCTTTGACTAGAAGAACCATTGTTGGCAAAGTAATGAAAAAGTAAAGTAACATGTGCAGAGTAATGGCGAAGAGACTAGTCAAGTGCTGACAGTTATCCATAAACTACCCACTGACTTGGCTTGACTCATCTTTAGCCAAACTTCTCTCCTCTGAACGGCAGCTTTTCCCCAATCTTGAGAAAGCACTAAGATTCAGAAGTTTATGTCTCCCTTAACAGCTCATTCTGAAAATTGTCTCACTACAGAGGAGAACACATCCTGTTAAACTGCTCCGTCATACTCTCTGCTCAACCATTCCCACCACTTGTCCCATTACACACACACACACACACACACACACACACACACACACACACACACACACAGTGTTCCTGCTTGCCCTGGTCATCCTTCCATGTAAAAGAAACATCATGTTCTGTTCTATTTTGAGACATGGGAAGAACTTGTGGTCAAAGTATTCTCCCTATCACTATCAGTTCAGTTCAGTCACTCAGTTGTGTTGGACTCTTTGTGACCCCACGGACTGCAGCACGTCAGGCTGTCCTATCCATCACCAACTCAGAGAGATTGCTCAAACTCATGTCCATCAAGTCGGTGATACCAAGCAACCATCTCATCCTCTGCTGTCAGCTTCTCCTCAGACTTCAGTCTTTCCAGCATCAGGGTCTTTTCCAATCAGTCAGTTCGTTGCATCAGTTGGCCAAAGTACTAGAGCTTCAGGTTCAGCTTCAGTCCTTCCAATGAATATTCAGGACTGATTTCCCTTAGGATGGACTGGTTGGTTCTCCTTGCTGTCCAAGGGACTCTGAAGAGTCTTCCTCAACACCACAGTTCAAAACCATCAATTCTTTAGTGCTCAGCTTTCTTCATGCTGCAACTCTTGCATCCATACATGACTACTGGAAAAACCATACCTTTGACTATATGGAGATTTGTTGGCAAAGTCATGGCTTTGCTTTTTAATATATTGTCTTGGTTTGTACTATTTTTTCTTCCAAGGAGCATGTGTCTTTTAGTTGCATGGCTGAAGACACCATATTCAGTGATTGTGAGCCCAAGAAAATAAATTCTACCACTGTTACCATTGTTTCCCCATCTATTTGCCATGAAGGGATGGGACTAGTTGCCATGATCTTCATTTTTTTGACTGTTGAGTTTCAAGCCAGATTCTTGTTCGTTACCTTCACCAGTGTGTTGCATTTTTAGATTCCACATACAGATGATATTACAGAGTATTTGTCTTTCTCTTTCTCTAATTTGGCTTAATTTACCAAGGACATTTCCTCAAAAGTCCATCCATATTGTTGCAAATAGCAAATTTTCATTATTTTTTTGTGACTGAGTAATATCCCATCGTGGGTGTGTGTGTGTGTGTGGGTGTGTGTGTGTGTGTGTGTGCTGGCAGCTGTGTATACAATACTGCTTCTTTATTAATTTACCTGTTGATGAGCATTTGGTTTGCTTTCATATCTTGGCTAGTGTCTTAACTAGTGGAATTCTTCCTCTCTCACAAATTCTTTCTTCTTTTCTATTTAGAGAAGATCCTCTAACATTTATGTCAGGGTTAGTTTAGTATTGAGGAACTCTTAACTTTTGCCTGTCTGAGAAGCACATTATCTCTCTTCCAATTGTGAATGATATTCTTACTGGGTAGATATCCAGGTTGTAAATGTTTCTCTTTCAACACTTTAAATATCAGTATATAATGCAACTCACTCTGGCCTGCAAGGTTTCTATACAAATTTTAGCAGAGAGCCTTAAGGGGTTACCCTTTCATGTGATTCTGTGATTTCTCTTGCTGCCTTTAGAATGTTCTCTTTATTTCTAACTCCTGCTATTTTAATTATACTGTATCTTAGTGTGGGTTTGTTTTGGCTTATTTTATTTGGTACCCTGTATGATTTCTGTACTATCTTCTGATTTCCGAAGTTTTCAGCCATAATTTCATCAAATACGATTAGCCATCTTTTCTCTCTTTTGTTCTTTTGAGACATCTGTAATATGAATGCTGATTAGCTTAATGGTATCCATAGGTTTCTTAAATTGTTCTCTTTTTATTTTGGGGGGGGGAGGTTTCTTTTAGCTATTCTGATTGGTGATTTCCATTATTATTCACTCCTGTGTTATTGTCAGGTCTGCTGTTAATTCCTGTTTGTTTTTACTTTCTGTTAATGTATTCTTCAGCTCTGTCTGGTTCTTTTTATATTTTCTGGTTCCTTGTTAGAATTTTCACTGTGTTTGCCTGTTTTTTTCTACTTCAGTTAGCATTATTATTACTAATTCTTTGGACTGTTTACCTAATTATTTATCTGTTATTTAGTTGTTTGGTCAGAGGTTCAAACTACAGTGCAATTACACTCATCTCACATGCTAGTAAAGTAATTCTTAAAATTCTCCAAACGAGGCTTCAGCAATGTGTGAACCGTGAACTTCCAGATGTTGATGTATGGGAAAACAAATACAATATTGTAAAGAATTAGACTTCAAGTAAAATAAATAAATTCATATTAAACATAAAAAAATAAATTAAAAGCAGAGACATTACTTTGCCAACAAAGGTCTGTCTAATCAAGGCCATGGTTTTGCCAGTGGTCATTTATGGATGTGAGAGTTGGACTATGAAGAAAGTTGAGTGCCAAATAATTGATACTTTTGAACTGTGGTGTTGGAGAAGACTCTTGAGAGTCCCTTCGACTGCAATGAGATCCAACCAGTTCATACTCAAGGGTACCAGTCCTGGGTGTTCATTGGAAAGACAGATTTTGAAACCAAAACTCCAAGAATTTGGCGACCTGACGCAAAGAGCTGACTCACTGGAAAAGTCCCTGATGCTGGGAAAGATTGAGGGCAGGAGGAGAAGGGGACGACAGAGGATGAGTTGGTTAGATGGCATCACCAACTCAATGGACATGGGTTTGGGTGGACTCTGGGAGTTGGTGATAGACAAGGAGGCCTGGGGTGCTGTGGTTCATGGGGTCGCAAAGAATCAGACACGACTGACCAACTGAACTTTCTCTCAGTCTTTCAACGGAGACCAGTCCTTCTGACTTCCCATTTCTCTCTGCCTATCTGAGTTGAAATGCATCAATTATCTATTATGGCCTTGAAGGGGTGATCTTCTGGGGGAGCATTATTGTACAGTGTGTACCATATTCAGCTGGGGGTGGGGTGGGGCTGGATTTGATGGACCACAATTCATATCTTTCCTTAAGGTGTGCCAGCAGATATCGCCTGGGAAGTTCAGCAACACCAGGTCTGAAGCCAGATGTGAGGCAGAGACTTTCTTTTTCTCAGTGGCTTTCACTGTCCTATGGGGGGCAGGGCGGGGTCCCAAGTTTCTGGAGAAGAATCCTTGAATGTCAGGACAGATCTGGCTGTGTTCCCTCAAGTATGTACACTCCCCTCTCCGAGCACTGCAACTCTTGCCACAGAGGGACAAGAGGAACATGTTCTGGTTAGGGGAAAAAAAAAAAAAAGGAGCAAATCTACTGGCTGGCTGCTTACAGAGGTCCAGGCTTCCTCCAACTGGCCATCTGTGCACATCAGCAGTAGCATCTCCTGCCCTACTTAAACACAGCTTCTGGTCTTAGAGCTCTTGGTCCCTTGCAGCTGATCACTTCCTCCAGGCTCTGCTATCCCTGTCCTGTTGAAGAGGGGTGCTATTGGGCAGGTGAGGCCCTCATGGGCTCTGGGCACATACTGGGCCATCTGCTGTGGCTGTCTGGCCTCCATCAGCAATCAGGACTTCTCCTGATATGCTGCCTATATAAGTGCCCTCCATGAGCATGTCCCCAGCTGTCCCACCCAGATGCCGCCCTGGGCCAGATGCACCTCTGTTTCCCACATCCCAGCTCTCTACCACATCATGGCAGTCCCTGCTCCAGGGCAGATTGACCACATGAAGTAAGCAGGGCGTGTGTAGGTGTGGGCACTTGTGCGGCAAACAGGCATTCACAAATGCGGTCTCAATCCGTCCTCTTCATTGTGGCTTAGGAGCAAGCCCTTGAGCACATGCTCCTGGAGGGGGGAGTCCAGGCTTCCCACAGACCTCCTCTTAGTCTACACGGCCCTGCAACCAGCTAAGGGTGTTTCTATTCCCTGTGTCAGACCCCAGGACTTGTGTGTCCAGTATGGCTCCAAACACTCCCAACCATGGCATGTCTCCAACCGTGTAATCTCCCTTATATTCTGAGTCCTCTCCCATGGGCACAGGTCAGGACTTCAGTGATCCTTTTCCCTTTCTATCCTATTCCCCATCAATCTTTCTTTGACAGTAGGTTTAGGAATCTTTCTGCATTTTCCGATTAGTTTTTTGAGCTAATTGCTCTACATGTGGAGGTATTCTTTAAAAAAATTTTTTTGAGTATATTTGATTTACCATGTTGTGTTTCAGGTGTATAGCAAAGTGATTCAGCTTTAGATATACATGTATTTGGGCTTCCCACTTGGCTCAGTTGTTAAAGAATCAGCCTGCAATGAATGAGATTTGGGTTCAATCCCTGGGTTGGCAAGATATGCCAAGAGGGTCATGACAAGCCACTCCAATATTCTTGCCTGCAGAATCTCATGGACAGAAGAGCTTGACAGGCTACAGTCCATAGAGACACAAAGAGTAGGGCACATCTGAAGCAACGGAGCTTGCACAGGCACGCATACATATAGCTATTCCTTTACAAATTCTTTTTCCATTTATGTTGTTACAGAATGTCTCACAGAGTTGTCTGTGGTTTTGTAGTTGGTCCTTGTTGGTTATCTATTTTATATATAGTGGTGTCTATATATATGTTAATCCCCAACTCCCAGTGTCCCCCCCCCAGTTTCCCATTTGGTAACCATCAGTTTGGCTTCTATGCAGATGTGTTTTTGATGTTCTTTGGGGGAGGCAGTTTAATCATTTGTAGTCCTACTTTTCTATTTTTGCTTTTGTTGCCTATGCTTTTGGTGTCACATATCTAAAATCACTTCTAAGACCAATGTTTACAACTTCTCCAGGATGTTTTCTTCTAGTTGATTTATAGTTTCCGATCTTCCATTTAAATCTTTAATCAACTCTGAGTTTATTTTTTTTTATATGGTATAAGGTAAGGATCCAATTTCAAACTTCTGCATTTAATCATGATCTTCTCAAGGCAGAAATAAGTGACAAGCCTATAAGAAAGCACTGGGGTGAAGGACTTGGCCAGGAGCATGTAAAGTTTGGGGACTCCCACTTGATTCCCGCTGATATGTGATCCTGGGCAGATGGGTTCTGACCCTTGGCACATAGACTTGCTCTTGACCGCTGCCAAGCAAGAGAAGCCTCTGGCCAACAGTACTGTGCTCTTATCAGGAGTCCATGGGCACTGCTTTGGCTTTTGCATTTGATGTCATGCAATTGGGTGGTCTTAATATAAAGACATAGAGTTCCTCTTGACTACTGATAAAATAAGCTTCTCATTTAAGTTCCTTTGACTTCTGACCCACTCTCTAGTGTATGGTTTTTACTATACTTTCAAACAGATTCTTAGACATACTTGGCAGAAGAGAGTGATTCTCTCCTTTACAGTCTTAGATAATCCAACTTCTGATAATAATTTATGTCACCACACTGTAGATTTCTAATCCATTTACCTCTCTAGTATGCATGTCTGATAAGATACATACTCAAAAATTTATCATACAAGCTGCATGTACTAAACTGCAAGTGATTAGAGAACGTGAAAAAAATTAACCAATGATTAAGACAATTTCCTTGGGAGGTGACCTTTAGGCTGGCCTCAGATGGTTGCTAGTTTCTGAGTCACAGAAGATAGGATGGACACAGGCATAGAGGAAAGTACAAGGTCTTAGGGAAATCATTGTATTAGTCAATAGAGGTTGTTGTGGACACAGCTAGAGAGGTCAGTTGGGATCTATTCATAGGGAACCTCTATAAGTGGAAGTATAAAGAGTTTCTACAACTCTTTGAAAGTGCTAATGAGCAACCTCCCCCCACCCCCATTAAACACAGCTTTTGCAATAGAACTTGACATATCTGAATCACAATATACCGTCCTTTTCCAGGAGAGCTACAGGCGTCTGATATTGATTTATTGTTGGTGATCTACTTGGATATACCCTTTCTCAACTCATGACTTATTATTTATGTTTTTTCTCTGTTAACCTTAAGTGTCTTTGGATCCTTTTTAAACTCTATGCATCCTCACTTCTCTCTGCAAGATGGCAGCATATCCATGGATATTAAAATGGACTTACCTGGTGGTTCAGATGGTAAAGCATCTGTCTACAATGCGGGAGAGCCGGGTTCGATCCCTGGGTCAGGAAGATCCGCTGGAGAAGGAAATGTCAATCCAGTCCAGTACTATTGCCTGGAAAATTCCATGGACAGAGGAGTCTGGTAGGCTACACTCCATGGGGCCCAAAGAGTCAGACACGACTAAGCGATGTTCCTTCCTTTCCTTTCTACCTTAAAATAGATACCAGTGCCACTTTAGGGAAACAAGGGCCTCTAACATCCACTTTTGTTCCACCTCAGGACTTTCCTGATAGCTCAGTTGGGAAAGGTTCTGCCTGCAATGCTGGAGACATCAGATCAGTTCTTGGGTAGGGAAGATGTTCTGGAGAAGGGATCAGCTACCCACTCCAGTATTCCTTGGCATCCCTGTGGCTCAGCTGGTGAAGAATTTGCCTGCAATGTGGGAGACCTGGGTTTGATCCCTGGGTTAGGAAGAGCCCCTGGAATGAGGAAAGGCTGCCCACTCCAGTATTCTGGCCTGGAGAATTCCATGGACTGTATAGTCCACGTGGTCACCAACAGTCGGACACAACTGAGCAACTTTCACTTTCAGCTCTTTAGGCCTAGCAATCTGTTACCTTCCCCTAACAGCAAGTTATGGGGAAACAGTGGAAACAGTGTCAGATTTATTTAGGGGGGCTCCAAAAACCACTGCACATGGTGACTGCAGCCATGAAATTAAAAGATGCTTACTTCTTGGAAGAAAAGTTATGACCAAGCTAGATAGCATATTGAAAAGCAGAGACATTACTGTGCTGACTAAGGTCCGTCTAGTCAAGGCTATGGTTTTTCCTGCGGTCATGTATGGATGTGAGAGTTGGACTGTGAAGAAGGCTGAGCTCTGAAGAACTGATGCTTTTGAACTGTGGTGTTGGCGGAGACTCTTGAGAGTCCCTTGGACTGAAAGGAGATCCAACCAGTCCACTCTGAAGGAGATCAGCCCTGGGATTTCTTTGGAAGGAATGATGCTAACACTGAAACTCCAGTACTTTGGCCCCCTCTTGCCAAGACTTGACTCATTGGAAAAGACATTGACGCTGGGAGAGACTGGGGGCAGGAAAAGAAGGGGATGGCAGAGGATGAGATGGCTGGACGGCATCACTGACTTGATGAACATGAGTCTGAGTGAACTCCGGGAGTTGGTGATGCACAGGGAGGCCGGGTGGGCTGCGATTCATGGGGTCACAAAGAGTCGGACATAACCGAAAGACTGAACTGAACAGCAAGTATCTCAGTAAGTCCCACAACAGGGCATTAAACTGTGATAGTGTTAAATGGTGATAATATATACATATCTGGAATCACAGCTCCAACCTATAGGTAGATATAAGGTCTCTCTGTCCATATCATCCTGGTAGATGCGTTAACTGATTAATTTTCAGCAGGCCCGGATGATAGATCTCCCACTTCCTTTGAAAGCACAACAAACCCAGGGTCCCCTTCACTGTTAATGATTTTAAATCACATTCAGTGACTGACTTTGAATCATCAACTGTGTTTCTCAGGAGTTAAAGTGCCAGAAAGATTTAATCAGGGAGCTGCAGTCCAGATAAAAGATTCCATATCATTGACTTAAAATCTGAATTCAACTCTTTGATGCTGATGGTGAAACTCTGTGTTTTCATTGTTTCTGAAATGTGTTCTGAAGACACACAGGATTCTCCTGGTAGAGACTCTGCCTTATATATCTCCATATTTGATTGACTACTCCTTGAACCTATTTAAACATTTCAAAATGAACGTTAACACCAAATTAGATATTCCATACTCTTATTTTTAAACCACGAAAACTTGTAGAGCTTGGACTAACAAAAGACTTTATTGGGGAAGAATGTTTTATGACTGTAGTTATTTAGAAATACTACAGGATGATGATAAATATAAGACCAGCTTTTACTCAGTCTTATATTAACACTTGTATCAAAAGTCTCTGTTCTGACTTCTCTGGCTGCCCAGGGATTAGGACTCCATGTTTCACTAGAAGGGGAACCGGTTCAATCTCTAGTCGGGGAACTAAGATCCCACAAACTGCATGGCGCCCACCACCCCAAAAGTTTACCTCTGTGTGGTGATCCTGTGTGTCATCTGCACTGGGATTGGGCCACCTCCACTGCCCTGCCCTTGGGAACACACTGCTCCCACCAATTTCTTAGTATGACAGTTGCCTAATTGATATTTGGTCTGTTCCCTCCAAACATCATTGTAACCTTTGGGAGTGCTAGTTGTGGGTTTTAGTTGTATCAGCACTTTGTGCCTCCTGAGCACCTTTAGCTGACAGCATAGGGGAGGGATGAAACAAAGCCCATTATGATGTAAGTGGCCAGGATGTGATTTCTGCCTGCCTCCCTTGGGGGAAGTATGAAATTCACCATCCCCGTGTGAAACCCTCTTCCCATCTGGGTTCTGGCAATATAGACCCTAATGTCATTCCATACCCCAAACAATGGCAGTGACACCATACCACTACTCCTTGCCGCTGAGATCAAGTGTTAAGCAGGGTTATCCATCTTCAGTGCAGACTCCTGACTCAGTCCAGACCTCTACTCTGGCTAACTGGGGCCCTCAGGGTCTGTCCCCCAATCTCTCAGGACCCACCCGTACCCACTCAGGTGCCCATCTCTTTTCTTCCTTCCCTCCCTTCCCATCAGAAAATTCACACTCACACACAAATATCATCTTTTCACCATTTGATGTTTATTTTAATCACAGCCATCAGTTTACTATGTTAGTGTGAGAGCCAGTCTTTTCCTGGTTGGCCACTTCTAAGAAAGCAGACCACTGGAGTCACAATTCTAAACTGTCTGACCTTTTCTATTCAGTTACTGGCTGCCCAGGTTGTACATCTCCAGGGTCTCTCATTCTGGGGTGGCTGAGCTTATCTTCTCTTTTGATTCTGCCTCCTTCTTTGACTCTGCCTCGTATTTGGGTACATTTTCGGCTTTGATTCAGTTTCTTATGTGCACAGGAACAGAAAAAAACCATTTGGCTTTCTTGTTTTCTTCACCTTCTTTGACGGAGTGGAGTATCATCGGATTTTCTTTCTCAAGGTTCCTTTTTGAGATCTTCTGACCCTCATGGTCATATTTCGTGCCTTGAAAGACAAGAGAAGGGTATTAGTTTTGAGCAAAGAGTATAACAACTGAGTTGGAAGGGAGATTTCATGAAAAGGGATGTGGCCTGATGAGGACTTTTGTGCCAGTCAAGGGCAGTGTAGAGGTCTTGGGCAGCAAAGTCAATGGAGAATGTGGGGAGTGTAGATGGAATCATCTTACCTTCACACTGCCTCTGTATCTCCGTCGACAAAGGGTCTTCTTTCTTCCTTTCATCCTTGAAGCAAAGCGCATCGCAACTCTTCTTGGCTGCCGTGGCTTCCTGGTTACCTTAGCCATGATGACACCGTGAAGTGGCCTAACCCAGAATCTCTGCCTCTGAGCTCCCTATATATACCTTCCCAGGACAATGAGGAGCCACACCCGTCAACCTTATTGGTCAGCTAGGCACTCCCCCAGCCAATGGTGGCTTTGGGGTCTCAGACATCACAATGTACCACTGTGCCCATCAACATGGGTTCATGGGTGCTGAGGGAGGCCGTGATACCACTTTCCCACCCCTGACACCTCTGTGTGTCTGATTCTGGGGAATGGTGATTCAGGGGCATGGTGTTTCTTCTCGTGACCCTCAGACTTTCCTTCAGTGCCCTTTATTCTTTGACTTATATGTCCCCCTTCAACACTTCTGCCTCCTCCATCGCTGTATGAACCTCTGCCAAACACTTCATCACATTTTAGCACTTCAGAGTCCTCTAGTCACTTCATCTTTACACCACCCTCCTCCTATTTAGGGTTCTTGAGGGTCTTAAAGAACTTAAGAGCTAGCATGTAACATGGAAAGAGGTAATTAAGAACAGGTTGGATGTTTTTTCTACTCCAATGAGGATTAGAGACCCCAAGACTTGGTGAATCCTCAATCTGTTGCCCCAAGATCTATACACAGTCTCCATAAGATTACAGTTCAGAGCAAAGAAAGTGTTAAATGTCTCCTCCACTAATATTCTTGGGGACACTTCAAATATCATATTGAGTAGAGAAACTCAACTTACCCCATCTACCAGAAATACATTTCCGATTTAAAAAAGAAAGAAAGAAAGAAAGAAAGAAAGAAAGAAAGAAAAGAAAGAAAGAAAGAAAGATTAAAAAGTACAGTACCCAAAGGCAAGAGTCAGATCATCTCTCTGCCACTAACTCTTGACTGAATTATTCCCCAGAGGTCCTTCATTGACAGTGATCATCAGGTAGGGCCCACTGTGGCGCTGACCTATAGCTGAGCAGGAGAAGTACCAGTAGATACCTCACTGATAGTTGGTTGCTTATGGGCAGGGCCCGGGGACGCACTGTCCAATTGCTGGGCAAGACCTGTTGCTTAGTAACGGATGTGGAGTAATAAGGCACAGCAATAGCTACCTGCTAAGGGCTGTGCTCATGCTGCTCTGTTACTTAAGGATACGTTGGGTCCAGTTTGCTTTAATCTTTTTAATTGACTCCTTTCCAAAATCAGATTTTGATTTCACATGCTTGTTTAACTTTGGTACATCATTCTTTTCATTGTATTCCCAGGCATGCCTGTCAGCAGTGCTTATCCATAAGCCCCCCCCCCCAACAGCTGCCACATGATCACACGTGCCACATACAGTATAGCTAATATCTCAAAGCCAACAAGAGTGTGAAAGCCAGCCTACCTTGAGAAGTACTTTGATGAACCTTAACCTCACAGTGATTCTTATTCTATGCACAGTGTAACAGAGCAGAGTGAGCACAGCCCTATGCAGTTAGCCATTGGTGTGCTTCTTTTCAACCCACTCTGTTCCTAGGCAACAGGTGTGGCTCAGCCTTATTGGTGCCTCACATGGCCCCCTTTACAAGCAGCCAACTGTCAGTGAGTGATCATTCATTGTCCTGCTCAGCTACTGAACAAACCACAGTGGACCCTGCCCACAGTTACTGTCAGCGAGGGACCATTGGGGAAGTGATGAAGTAAGGGTGGTGTGGTGGTCATCAGGTGGAAAGTGAGAGAAGAGGCAGATTCAGGCATTCTTTTGGAGGGGCTGGAGATCACCCAACCTTGGGTCAGTGGGTGAGCTGGAGGGCCCAGGGAACAGACTGGAGACTACAACCTGTAGTGCTCCAGAGCCCTCACTAAGGCCCTCCACTAGCCTTGGCCCAGTCCTTGAGGAGCATTGAATCTCTCCCCCTTCCCTGTCTCTGCAACCTACTAGCAGTGACCATCGTTCTGGGTCTCAGTCTTTGAGAACTGATCTCCCCATTTGGATGGTCTGAGGAGATTGAGGACCTATTGGGTAGGGCACCTGGATCCATCAGGCATGGCAGTTGGGCAGAATGTGGGAAGTGGCCCTGAAGGAGCTGCCGACTGAGATCTGATTCCTCTTAACCAGGACTGGTATATTGCTGGGTGAAAGCTGTGGCTTGAGACTTCCCCTTCTTGTCAAGACAGAGAACAACTTTCATCTGGTAGAGATTTACAGGAGCATCATAACCGAACCATGACCTGATGTTAGGAACAAAGGATCTGACACCAAGAAGTCTTCAACTACTAACTATACCCCACTCTCACATTTTCTTTTAAATGGACTTGCTGAAAATTTGGGTTCTTAGGGCATGAGCCACCCAGCTCTGTGTATGCATTTGCAATCAACCTTTCCCTGTTCCAAACTCTACTGTACAGTATTCATGGGTCTTATTCTGTGCCAGGCACGTGGACTTGTGATTCCAGTAACCACAATTGTGTCTAAGGAGAGACTTTGCCTCTCTTAAATAACAGCAGAGACGGGCCAGTTCAGTTCAGGTCAGTTCAGTCGCTCAGTTGTCTCTGACTCTTTGCAACACCATGGACTGCAGCACATCAGGCTTTCCGGTCCATCACCAGCTCCCAGAGCTTACTCAAACTCATGTCCACTGGGTCGGTGATGCCATCTAACCATCTCATCCTCTGTCATCCGCTTCTTCTCCTGGCTTCAGTATTTCCCATCATCAGGGTCTTTTAAAATGAGTCGGGTCTTTTCAAATGAGTCAGCTCTTTGCATAAGGTGGCCAAATTATTGGAGTTTCAGCTTCAGCATCAGTCCTTCCAAAGAATATTCAGGACTGATTTCCTTTAGGATTGATTGGTTGGATCTCCTTGCAGTCCAAGAGACTCTCAAGTCTTCTCCACCACCACAGTTCAAAAGCATCAGTTCTTCAGTACTCAGCTTTCCTTATAGCCCAACTCTCACATCCATACATGACAACTGGAAAAATCATAGCTTTGACTAGATGAACCATTGTTAGCAAAGTAATGAAAACGTAAAGTAACATGTGCAAAGTAATGGTGAAGAGACCGGCAAAGTGCTGACAGTTATCCATAAACTACCCACTGACTTGGCTCGACTCATCTTTAGCCAAACTTCTCTCCTCTGAACGGCAGCTTTTCCCCAATCTTGAGAAAGCACTAAGATTCAGAAGTTTATGTCTCCCTTAACAGCTCATTCTGAGAATTGTCTCACTACACAGGGAAACACTTCCTGCTAAACTGTCCCATCATACTCTTTGCTCCACCATTCCCACCACTTGTCCCATCACACACACACACACACACACACACACACACACACACACACAGTGTTCCTGCTTGCCCTGGTTATCTTTCCATGTAAAAGTAACATCATTTTCTTTTCTATTTTGAGACATGGGAAGAACTTGCGGTCAAAGTATTCTCCCTATCACTATCAGTTCAGTTCAGTCACTCAATTGTGTTGCACTCATTGTGACCCCACGGACTGCAGCACGTCAGGCTGTCCTATCCATCACCAACTCAGAGAAATTGCTCAAACTCATGTCCATCAAGTCGGTGATACCAATCAACCATCTCATCCTCTGCTGTCCGCTTCTCCTCACACTTAAGTCTTTCCAGCATCAGGATCTTTTCGGATCAGTCAGTTCATTGCATCAGTTGGCCAAAGTACTAGAGCTTCAGGTTCAGCTTCAGTCCTTCCAATGAATATTCAGGATTGATTTCCCTTAGGATGGACTGGTTAGTTCTCCTTGCTGTCCAAAGGACTCTGAAGAGTCTTACTCAACACCACAGTTCAAAGCCATCAATTCTATGGTGCTCAGCTTTCTATATGCTGCAACTCTTGCATCCATACATGACTACTGGAAAAACCATACCTTTGACTATATGGAGATTTTTTGGCAAAGTAATGCCTCTGCCTTTCAATATGCTGTCTAGGTTTGTTCTATTTTTTCTTCCAAGGAGCATGTGTCTTTTATTTGCATGGCTGCAGACACCATATTTAGTGATTGTGAGCCCAAGCAAATAAATTCTGTCACTGTTTCCATTGTTTCCCCACCTATTTGCCATGAAGAGATGGGACCAGATGCCATGATCTTCATTTTTATTTTGACTGTTGAATTTTAAGCCAGCTTCTTCTTTGTTACATTCACCTAGTGTGTTGCATTTTTAGATTCCACATACAGATGTTATTACGGAGTATTTGTCTTTCTCTTTCTCTCATTTGACTTATTTGACTAAAGACATGTCCTCAGAAGTCCATCCATATTGTTGCAAATAGCAGATTTTCATTCTTGTTTGTGACTGATTAATATCCTATCATGTTTGTGAGGGGATAAGGGATGTGTGTGTGTGCTTGAAGCTGTGTATACAATACTGCTTCTTTATTCATTTACCTGTGGATGAGCATTTGCTTTGCTTTCATATCTTGGCTAGTGTCTTAACTAGTGGAATTTTTCCTCTTCCACAAATTCTTTCTTCTTTTCCATTTAGAAAAGATCCTCTAACATTCATTTCAGTACTAGTTTAGTATTGAGGAACTCTTAATTTTTGCTTGTCTGAGAAGCACTTTATCTCTCTTTCAATTGTGAATGATAATCTTACTGGGTAGATATTCAGGTTATAAGTGTTTCTCTTTCAACTATTTAAATATCAATATATAATGCCACTCTCTCTGGCCTGCAAGGTTTCTATACAAAATGTAGCAGAGATCCTTAAGGTGTTTCTCTTTTATGTGATTCTGTGATTTCTCTTGCTGCCTTTAGAATCTTCTCTTTATTTCAAACTCCTGCTAATTTAATTATACTGTATCTTAGTGTGGGTTTGTTTTGGTTTATTTTATTTGGTACCCTGTGTGATTTCTGCACTATCTTCTGGTTTTTAAAGTTTTCAGCCATAATTTCATCAAATAAAATCAGCCATCTTTTCTCTCTTTTGTTCTTTTGAGACACCTGTAATATGAATGCTGATTAGCTTAATGTTATCCATAGGTCTCTTAAATTGTTCTCATTTTTTTTTGGGGGGGGAGCTTTCTTTTAGCTATTCTGATTGGTGATTTCCATTATTATTCACTCCTGTGTTATTGTCAGGTCTGCTGTTAATTCCTGTTTGTTTTTACTTTCTGTTCATGTATTCTTCAGTGCTATCTGGTTCTTTTTTATATTTTCTGGTTCCTTGTTAGAATTTTCACTGTGTTTGCTTGTTTTATTTGTAGTTCAGTTGTCATTATTTTTACTAATTCTTTGGACACCTTACTTAGTTAATCATTTATCTGTTAGTTACTTGTGTGTTCAGAGGTTCAAACTACAGTGCAATTGCATTCATCGCACATGCTAGTAAAGTAATTCTTAAAATTCTCGAAACCAGGCTTCAGCAATATGTGAACCGTGAACTTTCAAATGTTTATGTATGGCAAAACCAATACAATATTATAAAGTAATTAGCTTCCAATTAAAATAAATTTATTTATATTAAAAATAAAAAATTAAAAGCAGAGACATTACTTTGCCAACAAAGGTCTGTCTAATCAAGGCTATGGTTTTTCCCGTGGTCATTTATGGATGTGAGATTTGGACTATAAAAATGTTGAGTGCCAAAGAACTGATGCTTTTGAACTGTGGTGTTGGATAAGACTCTTGAGAGTCCCCTGGACTGCAAGGAGATCCAACCAGTGTGTCCTAAAAGTAACCAGTCCTGATTATTCATTGGGAGGACTGATGCTGAAGCTGAAACTTCAGTACTTTGGCCACCAGGTGAAAAGGTCTGACTCATTTGAAAAGACCCTAATACTGGGAAAGACTGAAGGTGGGAAGAGAAGGGGATGAAAGAGGATAAGATGGTTGGATATCATCATCAACTCAGTGGACATGAGTTTGAATAAGCCTTGGGAGACGGTTATGGACAGGGAGACATGGCATGCTACAGTCCATTGGGTCGCAAAGAGACAGACATGACTGAGCGACTGAACTGAATAGACTGAACCCTCTGCAATGTTTCAGGTAGTGTTCTGGGTGCAAGGCACACATTGGCAACCTATACCCAGGACCCTTCTGTCATGGGGCTTACATTCTAGTCAGGAAAGATGGAAGGTAAACATCAATGACAAGGTAGTGAATTATACAGTATAGAGAGAACCTTATGAATTATGAGAAATGGGGAGTTTTACACCCCAGAGGTTAGTGAGGGATGGCCTTTTTAATCCAGGACATTTGAGCAAAGACTTAATTAATGACATGAGGGACTGATCTTGTGGCTATATTGGGGAATAAATTCTGGGGAGAGGAAATAGCCAGGGAAAAAGCCCCCAGTTGTTATTGTCTACGCCCTTTCAATAAAACAAGAAGGCTGGTGCTCCTGGGACTAGGTGAGTAGGAAGAGGGTAGAAAGTGATGAGCTGCTGTGGATGGAGAACAGGGCAGAAAAAGGAGGAATGTAATGTTAAACTTATATTTCCATTTATGTGATGAATTGATTCACAGTACACAAACCACACTGGGCTGTGATGGTAACGAGGAGAGGCATTTGTCATAATCTGATGGCAAGGAGGTGGGGAAAGGGTTCTTTTAAATAAAGGCACCCGAGATGAAGCCTGAGCCACCTGAAGTAAATAGATCACCAAGTGAAAAGTTGTGCAAGTGTTTCCCAGACAGTAGGGGAGAAAATGCAAAGGCACTGGACCGAAGAAAGCTGGTTATAGATGCACATAATATGACTGGAATCTAAGGTATGATGTGGAAATTGCGAAGAAACCTGGACTTGGAGCTAGAAAGAACTTTAGGGGACACCTGGGCATATGTTAATTTAATGTCTGGATTGCTGCTGCTGCTGTTGCTACTACATTGCTTCAGTTGTGTCCGACTCTGTGTGACCCCACAGATGGCATCCAAAAAGCTCCTCTGTCCCTGGGATTCTCCGGGCAAGAATACTGAAGTAGGTTGCCATTTCCTTCAATGCTTGAAAGTGAAAATTGAAAGTGAAGTCGTTCAGCCATGACACCAATAGGTGTGGCAATAGAAATATATACTGTCAATATTTTGTTTTTGTTGTTCTACCTAAATGTTTATAACATATATATGTGTTATATAATGCTGGAATATATATATATAATACACATATATTTGGATGAGCATATATACATCAGTAAGGTTTTTTTAATTTATAGAAATGGAATCAAACAATATGCACTATTGTAGCCTTCCTTTTCTATACAATATGCTGGAAGAATTTTTCCATCTCAAAGAACATGTGTCTGCCATTATTTCTAAGGATTACTATGGTGTTCAAATGCTTGCTTATCCCATACTTCATGCAAGTGCTTTGAAGACAGGAACCATGTGTGTTTTGTTCACTGGTTGCTTCCATATCTTTTCTATTGTAAATAAGGTTGTAATAAACATTGGAATTCATGTATCTTTTAAAATTAGTCTTCATTGTCTTCTGATATATACCTGGGAGTGGAATTGCTGGGTCACATGGTAGTTGTTGGTTTTTGTTTTGTTGTTGTTGTTGCTTGTTTGTTTGTTTGTTTGTTTTTAGTTTTCTGAGAGACTTCCATGATGTTTACCATAGTGACTGCACAGATTTACATTCCCACCAATTAAGTACAAGGGCTTCCTTTTCTCCGCATCCTTGCCAACATTTGATATTTACAGACTTTTTGATTTGATGATAGCCATAACAGCAGCAGTAGCAGTAGCAGCATTCTGAAGGGTGTGAGGTGATATCTCCTTGTGATTTTGGTTTTAATTTCTCTGGCGATTAGTGATGGTCAGCATTTTTTCATGTGCCTATTAGCCATCTGTGTTTCTTCTTTGGAGAAATTCAGATCTTCCCATTGTTTTTTTTTTTTTTTAATATTCAGTTGAGTAATATGTTTATATATTTTGGATATTAACTCCTTATAGTCATATCATTTGCAAATACTTCCTGGCTCAGACAGTAAAAGTATCTGCCTACAATGTTGGAGACATTGGTTCGACCCCGAGGAAGGGAAGATCCCCTTGAGAAGGAAACAGCAACCCACTCCAGTACTCTTACCTGGAAAATCCCATGGATGGAGAAGCCTGGTAGGATACAGTCTGTGGGGTCTCAAAGAGTCAGACATGACTCAGTGACTTCACTTTCACTTTCACTTTCACTTTCTACTCCCATTCAGTAAGTTGTTTTTTTCATATTGTCAGTGTTTTCGTTTGCTGTGCAAAAGCTTTTAACCAGGATTATTTCTGCATACTTTTCCCATAAACAATGTTGTGTAAATTATCTTCTGGCCTTGGACGCCTGTGGAAACTTTATGACCCTCTTTTGATAAAGGCTGCTCAACCAGAACACTCATTTTCCCTTTCTTTATATTTCTAATCTATGTCACCCTCAGAAAGTATGAAACAGAGTTACATTCTCATGGAGCAAAGGTGCAGTGAGTTACCACAAAGAAAGAACCAATTAGCTCAAAGGTCCGATGTGGTTAACTCCAAGGCTCCTTCTTGTTTTTCTTAAATTCCAACTATGTTAACTAATGTACTCCCAGGTGCACAATGGATAAGGGATATGGGAACGTGGCAGCAAGTTTGGCTCAACAATGAGATCCTACACCAGCAATACTCTAATAGTTTTTAACTCTTCGAAAGGCTCTATATTTTTAGAATGTTTTAGGCTACCCAACTCCCTCTTCCAACAACACAAGAGAACTCTACACGTGGATATCACCAAATGGTCAACAGCGAAATCAGATTGATTGTGTTCTATGCAGCCAAAGATGGGGAAGCTCTATACTTTCAACAAAAACAAGACAGGAGCTGACTGTGGTTCACATCATGAACTACTTATTACCAAATTCAGACTTAAATTGAAAAAAGTAGGGAAAACCGTTAGACCATTCAGATATGACCTAAATCAAATCCCTTATGACTATACAGTCTAAGTGAGAAATAGATTTAAGGGCCTAGATCTGATAGAGTGCCTGATTAACGATGGAATGAGGTTCGTAACACTGTACAGGAGATAGGGATCAAGACCATCCTCATGGAAAAGAAATGCAAAGCAGCAGAATGGCTATCTGGGGAGGCATTACATATAGCTGTGAAAAGAAGAGAGGTGAAAAGCAAAGGAGAAGAGGAAAGATATAAGCATCTGAATGCAGAGTTCCAAAGAATAGCAAGAAGAGATAAGAAAGCCTTCTTCAGTAATCGATGTAAAGAAATAGAGGAAAACAACAGAATGGGAAAGACTAGAGATCTCTTCAAGAAAATCAGAGATACCAAGGAAACATTTCATTCAAAGATGGGTTCAACAAGGACCAAAATGTTATGGACCTAACAGAAGCAGAAGATATTAAAAAGAGGTGGCAAGTATACATGGAAGAATTGTACAAAAAAGATCTTCATGACCCAGCAAATCATGATGATGTGATCACTAATCTAGAGCCAGACATCTTGGAATGTGAAGTCAGGTGGGTTTTAGAAAGCATCACTATGAACAAAGCTAATGGAGGTGATGGAATTTCAGTTGAGCTGTTTCCAATCCTGAAAGACGATGCTGTAAAAGTGTTGCACTCAATATGTCATGAAATTTTGAAAACTCTTCAGTGGCCACAGGACAGGAAAAGGTCAGTTTTCATTCCAATCCCAAAGAAAGGCCATGTCAAAGAATGCTCAAACTACCACACAGTTGCACTCATCTCACATGCTAGTAAAGCAATGCTGAAAATTCTCCAAGCCAAGCTTCAGCAATAAATGAACCATGAACTCCCTGATGTTCAAGCTGGTTTTAGAAAAGGCAGAGGAACCTGAGATCAAATTGCCAACATCCGTTGGATCATGGAAAAAGTAAGAGAGTTCCAGAAAAACATCTATTTCTGCTTTATTGACTATGCCAAAGACTTTGACTGTGTGGATCACAACAAACTGTGGAAAATTCCGAAAGAGATGGGAATACCAGATCACCTAACCTGCCTTTTGAGAAATCTGTATGCAGGTAAAGAAGCAACAGTTAGAACTGGACATGGAAGAGTAGACTGTTTCCAAATAGGAAAAGGAGTACGTCAAGGCTGTATATTGCCACCCTGCTTATTTAACTTATATGTAGAATACATCATGAGAAACGCTGGGCTAGAAGAAACACAAGCTGGAATCAAGATTGCTGGGAGAAATATCAATAACTTCAGATATGCCGATGACACCACCGTTATGGCAGAAAGAAAAGAGGAGCTAAAAAGCCTCTTGATGAATGTGAAAGAGGAGAGTGAAAAAGTTGGCTTAAAGCTCAACATTCAGAAAACAAAGATCATGGTTTCTGGTCCCATCACTTCATGGGAAATAGATGNAAAGTATAGATATGCAAAGTTAAATAGAGGGAGATAAAGAAGATTTATATATATTAAACATTAACTGCAAGGGTAAAAGAACATTAGGAAAAACAAACAAAGGAATAAATGCAGAAAAAAATAGTAACAGGTTTAAAAAATTACAATTAAAAAAATAGAAAAAAAAAAAAGAGGAAAACTCCACAGAACTGCAAATGTCCAATGTAGAGGCAGAGGTTTATGACAACAATAAAAGAAAATGTGACTGAGGAAAAAAAGCTCAAAAAATTGGATTTCTAAGCATCAATAAAATTGACAAGAATAACAGAGGGAGGATAATGGGGGGGGGGGAATCTGAAAGAATCTACAGAGCAAGTCAAAAAAATAAGAATAGTAAATGGTTTCCTTGAGTCAATGCTGCCAGAGACCTTTCCCTCACCTGTAGTCACAATCCACCTTACCTCCCTAGCATGCCCTCCAACACTCTGCTGATCTCCGGACCTGCTGTGGGGGAATTCAGATTCTAATCTGGTCCTACTCCTATGTGTTCTCACCTCCAGTGTCCACAACTATCAGAGCTAGTGTGTTTTCCTTTGTGGGCTCTCTCAATGGCCTTTTATATATTCCATAGGCACAGAGTCTGTCTGATGGATCCTGTGGATTTAATCTGTAGCTTGTACAGCTGGTGTAAAGGTTTTGAGTCTTCTTCCTTAGCCACAATGCCCCTGGGTTTCAATTGTGATTTTACTTCCATCTCTACATGTGAGCCATCCACTCGGGTTTAACTGCTGAGGCTGCTCTGGAGGCCTTGGGTTTTCCCCTGCGAAGGCCTGGTGTGGAGGGGATGCAGCTGCTTGGGTTGCAGGGGTTCTGGCAGCACGAGGTACTCAGGGGAGTTGGCAGCTAGGGAAGCAGGAAGGGTATGGCAACCAGTATTGGCTAATACACTCCAGTATTCTTGCCTGGAGAACCCTCTCTCTGATAGAGAAGGTTGGCAGGTCACAGTCTACAGGGTCACAAGGAATTGGACACGATCAAAGTGACTCTGCATGCATATATAGAAGACTTTTTGCCTGTGGCAGCTCACCCCCAGTGAGAGGTAAAGGTGAAGGTGGCACAGCTGCTTGACTTGCGGGGATCCTCGCGGTGCCAAGTTTGCAGGGACATGGACTGCTTCTGCCACAACTTATGGCCCTGCTGCTGCTGCTGCTGCTGCTGCTGGGGCTAAGTCGGTTCAGTCATGTCCAAAGTTGTGCAACCCCGTAGATGGCAGCCCACCAGGCTCTTCCATCCCTGAGATTCTCCAGGCAAGAACACTATAGTGGGTTGCCATTTCTTTCTCCAGTGCACGAAAGTGAAACGTGAAAACAAAGTCACTCGGTCGTGTCCGACTGTTAGCGTCCCCATGGACTAAAGCCTACCAGGCTCCTCTGTCCATGGGATTTTCCAGACGAGAGTACTGGAGTGAGTTGTCATTGCCTTCTCCAGTTACGACCCTATTGGAGTCATATTGCCAGCTTCTTGTAGCTGGCTATCAGAAGTCCTCTTTGGCTAGTCTTTCATCATAGCTTATCCCATTCAGTCACTTAGAGTGCTCCCTTGCCTGGGGTCTGTCTCTGTTTTTCAGCATGTCAGGTACATAGAGGGGCCCCCTTAGCTGGAGTCCTACTCTGTAAATTGGCACATCAGGCACTTAAAGGGCACCTTGGCTGGGGTCCTACTCTGTAGTTTGGAGCATCAGTCACTGAAAGAAGCACCCTGGGTGGGGTCTACACTGTAGTTCAGTGTGTCAGCCTTTGATGGGCCTCCTCTCTACTGTCCAGCTGCCAATGCTGGCATGTGGGGAGAGTGTGCCTATGGTTATGTTTATGGGTTCACCCCTACATGTGACTCAGCAGTATCGCCTTGCTTCCATGGCTGCCTGGGTTTCCTCCACCAGCATTTCCCAGCATGATCTCCTCCCTCACATCCCCTTGATCGGTCTCTCCACTGTCAACAGTAGCCCCGCCCTGGGATTGCTCCATAATCCCTAATCTCCAGCTCTCAGCTGCGGCCCACTCCAGGAGACCAGCGTTCCTGTCCAGGATACGTATGGCTGCTGCAAGGACTGTCGGATCTCATTCCATTTAGGCTCCAGTTCTTTTAGGCTCCAGTTGTTTCACTGTTAGCCTTAAATATTTCTCCTATTACTCAGACAATTGCCTTTCTATGGGAATTGGATCCCTGCTTCAGTTCCCCTGCCAGTTGAGGGTAGGTCCAGTCCTACTAACACCCCTGTTTTTCCCCCTAGTTCCTTCATCCTACCAAGTTTTGCATGGTTCTATATATTCTTTTCCACTGGTCAGGTACTCCTGTCCACTCTCAGCTGGTGTTCTGCATGCTCTTCTTTGTCTGAAGATGTATTCCTGATGTATCCATGGAGAGAGGTGTACTCTATGTCCACCTACTCCTCCGACATCTTGCTCTCCTGAGCTGTTGAATTATAATTTTTAAGAATAAGTAACTGTATATGCATGAATGTTCTTTAAAAAATAAAAGTGGGTATATATAAGAGGTAATCTATCAATAAAATTGTATGAGATATGCACATGTTATATCCAAATTGAGAAAATTAGAATTTTCTTCCAGTTTTGATTGAGTGAATAAAAACTATATAAAATTCTACAGTTTATGTCAGTGAAAATAACGTCTTTCACAAGAATAAATGCAAAATAATTAAAATATACAAGAAATATTTAATTAGTGAATTTGATTTTATGCACTTTAAATTTTGCACAGTGATTTTAATCCTAAAAGTTAATGACACTGAGGAGTTCTGGTTGCAGCTCTGACATGGAAAAGGCTGAAAAGTCAAAACTCCCACCCTTCAAGAAAGAAAAGACCTGAACAAACTGAAAGTAAATGACTTCCTGAAACCAACAGAGGATTGAAGTCACAGGGTAAAACTCACTCCCAAAGTTGGGTAACAGGAAAAGACAGAGAACCACAGCTCCAATCTGCCTACCTGAAATGGATGATCCTGGAGCCACAGACTGGTAAGTCCACTTAAACAGAAACATTGATGAATTGCCAGAGACTGAGTATGGACTAGAATGAGTGTCAGAATCTTCTAGGGGCTGCAAAATTTAGGAAGGATTCCATGCTTTCATGGGGTCCAGGATTTCAAGTCTCTGGCAGGAGGAGGAGAAAAGTAAATTCTCCTGTCAAGGCCACAGCCCAGGAACACACTAAAAGACAGATTTAACGAGATTAAAACCTTTGATGTACCCATACCTTATAGAGGAGTGATAAGGAACACTTCTTCAGTGATCAATGCAAAGAAAAAGAGGAAAATAAC
>SJYE01001992.1:861-15730 GCA_006408755.1 Eudorcas thomsonii
TTAGGGTTAGAGTTAGGACTAGGGCTAGGGTTAGGGTTAGGGATAGGGTTAGTTGTAGGTTTAGGGGTAGGGGTATGGGTTGGGGTTAGTTTTAAGGTTAGGGTTAAGGTTACTGTTGGTTGAGGGTTAGGGTTAGTGTTTTTGTTTAGGGTTATGGTTAGGGTTTAGGGTTTAGGGATAGGGTTAGTCTTCGGTTTAGGGTTAGGCTTAAGGTTAGGGGTAGGTTTAGGGGTTGTGTTTAGGGTTAGGGTTAGGGTTTAGGGATAGGGTTAGGGAAAGTGTTTAGGCTTCGTATAGGTGTTAGGATTAAAGTTAGGGTTAGGGTTAGAGTTAGGATAGGGCTAGGGTTAGGGTTAGGGTTAGTGTAGGGTTACGGTTACGGTGAGGGTTAGTTTTTAGTGTTAGGGTTAGGGATAGTGTTAGGGTTTAGGGTTTAGTGTTAGGGTTAGGGAAAGGGTTTAGGCTTAGGATAGGTGTTAGGGTTAAAGTTAGGGTTAAGGTTAGAGTTAGGACTAGGTCTAGGGTTAGGGTTAGGGTTATGGTTATTTTAGTGTTTAGTGTTAGGCTTAGTGTTAGGATTAGGGAAAGTGTTTAGGCTTAGGATATGTGTTAGGGTTAAAGTTAGGGTTAGGGTTAGAGTTAGGACTAGGGCTAGTGTTAGGTTTAGGGCAAGGGTAGGGTTCAGGTTTAGGGTTTTGGGATAGGATTAGGGTTAGTGTTGGGGTTAGGTTTAGGGCTAGGGATAGTTTTAGGGCTAGGGCTACTGCTAGGGCTAGGGCTAGGGCTCCGGCTAAAGTTAGGATTAGTGTTACGGTTTTATAATAGGGTTACGGTTAGTGTTTAGGGTTAGGGTTATTATTAGGGTAGGGTTAGGGTTAGGGTTAGGGTTTGGGTTTATGGTTAACGTTAGGGTTAGGGATAGGGATAGGCTTAGGGCTATGGCTAGTGCTAGGGCTAATGTTAGGGTTAGTGTTAGGGTTAGGGTTAGGGGTTAGAGGCAGCAGTAGGCGTAGGGGTTTGAGTTTGTTTAGGGTTATGTTTAGGGTTGGATTAGGGTGAGGTTTAGGGTTTAGGGTTACGGTTAGGGTTAAGGTTAGTGTTAGGGTTAAGGTTAGTGTTAGATTTAGGGTTAGGGTTAGGGTTAGTGTTAGTGTTAGGGTTAGGGTTGTGCTTACTGTTAGGGTTAGGGTTAAGGTTAGGGTTAGGGTTAGGGTTAAGGTTAGGGTTAGGGTTAGGGTTGTGGTTGGGGTTAGGATTAGTGTTAGGGTTACCGTTACTCTTAGGGTTAGGGTTAGAAGAGGTTTAGGTTTAGGGTTAGGGTTAGAATAGGGTTAGGGTTAGGGTTAGAGTATGAGGGTTAGGATTAGGGTTTAGGATTAAGGGTTAGGGTTAGGTTAGGGTTAGGGTTGTTTTAGGGTTAAGGTTTAGGGTTTAGGGTTTAGAGTTAGGTTAGGGTTAGGTTTCTGGTTAGGGTTAGGCTTTATGGTTAGGGTTAGCGTTATTGGTTAGGGTTAGGGTTAGGATTAGTGTTTGGTTTAGAGTTAAGTTTAGGGTTACGGTAGGGTTAGGGATAGTGTTAGTGTTAAGGTGTAGAGTTTAGGGTTAGGGTTAGTGTTAAGGTTAGGTTTTAGTGTTAGGGTTAGCGTTAGGGGTTAGGGTTAGTGTTAGGATTAAGGTTAGTGTTAGATTTAGGGTTAGGGTTAGGGTTAATGTTGTTAGCGTTAGTGTTACGGTTAGGGTTGGGGTTAGTTTTAGGGTTATCAGGTTGATTTTATTTTCAATATGAATGTATGCAGTTGGTATAATGGTCACATCTGACTGTTGGCCAGTACTCGGAGGCAAGACCCTTGAAGATTTCTGAAGTACCCCTTGGGGACTGCAAGCTGTGCAGGAAGTGATCTCAAGGCCTTGAAAACCATTAAGGGTGTTCTGTGGAATGGAGCAATGGTAACCGTGGCAACCTGCATTTCTGACAATTATTTAACAGGGTCTTCTTTTAGTGAACGCCCTCATAGAAGACAATGAATTTTTAAAAATAACTACTAAAACTGTGGCAGTATGAATTTATATATATATATCAAATATATATATGCACATATATATATATATATATATATATACACACAGATACACACATATGTGTGTGCGTTTGTATATATGTACACTGAAACTTTGTAACTTGTGGATAATATATAAAATATTAAAACCTAACATATATGACAACAAACGTTTAAAACAGAAATCAACAGAATTTGATTTTGCAGAGGAAAAGTATTTAATTACATACATTATTTTAGAATAGTGGAGTATGGAGATGGTAATCAAAGCAGAACCAGCGTTTACTTGGCATATTCTTGTAATAAAACTCTTCGTTAGCAATGACCCCAGTATTGCCTGCACGGGATGTGCACTACTCCCCTTGCCCCACATGAGGGAGCACACTGCCTGTTCTAAATTCCTTTCTCCAAAGAAGACATACAGAAGGCTAACAATCACATGAAAAGATGCTCAACATCACTCATTATGAAAAGAATGCAAATCAAACCCACACAATGTACCATCTCATGCTGGTCAGGATGGCTGCTATCCAAAATATGAAGCAATAAATGCTGGAGAGCTTGTGGAGAAAAGGAAACCATCTTACCCTGTTGGTGGGAATGCAAACAAGTACTGCCACTATGAAGAACAGTGTGGGGATTCCTTAAAAACCGGGAAATAGAACTGCCATATGACCCAGCAATCCCACAGCTGGGCATACACACTGTGAGAGACTAGCTGCCAATAGAGACCACCAGTTGGAGTTCAGAGAAAAGCAGTTTATGGGCAATTTCAGATCCGGGCCCCCACCAAGCCAATCGAAGATGGGGAGCCCCGAACACCCGCTTTGGGAGCCTTTTATCCTGTTGTGCAGGGGAGGAGGGGGACCAGGCTACTCGGCAGAGCATGATTGGTGGGCAGGCAGGTAAGGTTTATGTAACCATTGGTGACAATTTGCAGTTAGCGTCGAGTCCCTGTTTCTTAGAGCTAGATTCTGTTTCTTAGGTTGCAGGGCAAACACTGCAGTGACACACCTGGTATCCATTGTTCCCTTTAAAATTTGGGGGCTTTCCATCCCAGTAAAGCGGAACTAGTATTAAACTCCCTGGGAAACATTTTACTTACTTCTTCACTTTCTTCCTCCTTGAGAATTCCAGACTCCTCTCTCCTTGGGGACCCCTAGACTTATCAACCTGCCTAGGAAATGACTCTGTTTCACACACTGAAGAAACCAGACCTGAAAGAGACATATGTACCACAATGTTCATCACAACACTGCTGACAATATCCAGGACATGGAAGCAACCAGTGGTACATATACACAATGGAATATTACCAAGCCATTAAAAAGAATGCATTTGAATCAGTTCTAATGAGGTGGATGAACCTGGAGCCTATTATCTAGAGTGAAGTAAGTCAGAAAGAAAAACACCAATACAGTATACTAACACATAGATATGGAATTTAGAAATATGGTAACAATAACCCTGTATGCAAGACAGCAAAAGAGACACAGATGTATAGATCAGTCTTTTGGACTCTGTGGGAGAAGGCGAGGGTGGAATGATCTGAGAGAATAGTATGGAAACAT
Organism: Eudorcas thomsonii; assembly: GCA_006408755.1. Classification (NCBI taxonomy): domain Eukaryota; kingdom Metazoa; phylum Chordata; class Mammalia; order Artiodactyla; family Bovidae; genus Eudorcas; species Eudorcas thomsonii. Next base: position 4,490 of record SJYE01001992.1, read on the forward strand.
TGCTGGGGGCCAGCGTGAAGAACTCCGCCCATGGCAAAGGTCAGGATGAAGGAGGCTTCGGAATACACAAAGGCATGATCAAGACTCTGGAATCCCCCTGTTCCTGAGCATCTACCCCAAAACCAGAGTGTGTTTTTGGCTCTTACCTACAGCTTTGACTTTCACGGAGCTCTCTCCCCAAACCGTTTCTCTCGGAGAAGGTGTAAACGTGCACCTCCAAGGCAATAAAAATCCCTGCACCTCCAATAAAAAATGTGCATCTCCAACGAAAATAAAAAATTTTCCTTTATAAATGTTAATCAACCAAAATCTCATTTTCTTTGAAGTGTTTTTTTTTAATCTGCAGCACCCTCAAAGTACTAAATAAAGTTACATTCTTACAGACCAAAGGTGCTGTGAGTTACAACAAAGAAAATGCTTTACTCAAAGATCTAATGTTGCTAATGCCAGCGCTACTACCTGTTTTTTCTATATACCAACTATATCAACAAATAAATGATATGAAAACTTTGCAGCAAGTATTGGCTCAACAATGAAACCCTTAACCAGTTTTATTCTAATGATTTTTAACTCCTCGAAAGGCTCTACATCACTTGAATGTTTTAAGCTTTCTGTGCTTCTCGCAGTTGGGAGGCTGTAATCAATCACATGTGTATTTGAAAAAGTTCAGATAAACCTGTCAGGCAAGTTAGAAAGCTCTCAGAGGGGTTTGAGTAGAAACACTCCATTATGCCCAGGATACTTATTAACTAGAGCTCTAAGTTAATTTTCTTAGAGAAAGGTGGTCGGGGTCCACCCTCCATTGTTAACAGAAGAGTTAGTGAAAAATAGCAGGACAGGCAAATTCTGGTTTTGGGGTAGATGCGTGAGAAGGTCGAGGGGCTCCCTCGAGTCCTGACTTGTGTTTGCCTGTCAGGCCAGGTCCTCATGACCGTTGTCATGGGTGGGATATCCCATGATGGCTCCCCACACTCTGGGACCTCCTCTGGTCCGTACTGATATATCTCTTCTTTCACCTTGGAGCACTATTATCTAGAGTGAAGTAAGTCGGAAAGAAAAACACCAATACAGTATACTAACGCATATACATGGAATTTAGAAATATTTTAATGATAACCCTGTATGGAAGACAGCAAAAGAGACACAGATGTACATATCAGTCTTTTGGACTCTGTGGGAGAAGGCGAGGGTGGAATGATGTGAGAGAATAGCATGGAATCATGTATATTATCATACGTGAAACAGATACCCAGTCTAGGTTCGATGCATGGAACAGTGTGCTCAGGGCTGGTGCACTTGGTTGACCCAGAGGGATGGGATGGGGAGGGAGGTGGGAGGGGGATTCAGGATGGAGAACATATGTACACCCATGGAGGATACATGTCACGTATGGCAAATACCACTACAGCTTTGTAAAGTAATTACCCTCCAATTAAAAGAAATACAATTTTAAATATAAACTAAATTCCATTGCTAAAAAGGCCCTAATCAATCTTGGCTTTTTGACTTCTAGAAACACCATTTTCCTTCTTTTCTTCCCTCCTTCCTCCTCTCCCTTTCTTTCCTTTTCTTTCTTATTATACAATTGTTAAAGTTTGCTTTCCATATATAATTATTACAGAGTACTGGCTCTATTCCCCATGTTGTACAGTACATCCTTGAGCTCATCTTTCAAATAACATGGTGTGCCTCCCAGTCCCCCATCTCTGTATTGACCCTGCTTACCCGACCTGCTGTTAACCAGTAGATTGTTCTCTATATCTATGAGCCTCCATTTTTGTTATATTCTCTACGTTGCAGTGTTTTTAGATTCTATAAGTGATGTCATATCGTATTCATCTAACTCTGTTTGTGTTATTTTACTTAATAGTATACCTTCCATGTTGTTGCAAATGTCAATATTCCATTCTTTTATGAGGTACCTTCTTTCTATGCCTTTTTGCAAATGGCACTGCCACCCCACACACGACATGGGCTCCCCAGCTAAGTTTCCATCTCTGCACTCACGCAGAGAAACATCAAGTCCTCTTTCTTTTCTCCCATAAAAATACATCCTGTAGTTTCAGTCGAGTGACATGCCACTCCCCAGGACACACTAGACAGGCATACATCAGGAGTGGTCAGAAACATATCCTCCATTTTGGCGTTAGAACAAGGGTCCCAGAGGACTATGGAGAACCCAGAGGGATAAACTCATTGGATGGTAAAGCAGGGGCTGGCGATATCCGTGTGGCAGCTGGGCAATAGGGAGTACCGAGATGCAGAGGACTAGCGATGCCAAAGCTGTATTCCTTAACAACCTCTCTGTGCCTGAGACGTCCTCTCAGGTCCACTGCTTCTGTGAGGATGGATGCAGTGCTCCCAGCCTCAGGCTAGTCACCATAAGCTTGAATTTGCTCAACTGGTTGTTGGAACACAACTCTCCGGGATGAAACAGGATTGCTGAGGGAGGTGCCTTTGGGACTCCCCAGAATGGACGAGTGATGTTGGGGTTCTTGTCTGCCCAGGGAGGGCTTGGGGCCTGGTCAGTCCCATGCTGACCTTCCCCATGTGGCCAGATCAGTAGGTCCTCCCATGAGACATAAGTGAAAAGACACAGAGCTTGTGAGGCGATCATCCATGGGTCCTGAAGGCAAATCCAAATAGAGGCCAGGACCCTCTCCTCTCTCAGGTGGGAAAGCTCAGGCTTGTGCAGCCTAGATGCAGAGTCTGGATTCAGGTCATGTTGGTAGCAGGAGACAGGTTGAGACTGGAGGCTCGCGGGCTTCATATGTCCTAGGCTTATTCAGAGAAGTTCTGTTTACAGCATGCGAGACCCAGGTGATCCTCACAGAGGCAGGCTGAATTCATCACTTTTCTAGGCATCATCCTTCCCTGGATCCTACTGCTCACGGACACCCTGGAGCATCTTCAGTGTGACCCTGAGGATTTAGGGTGCCGGGGCCCTGAGACCTGCAACTTCACTGTGGCCGTCAGGGATGTCATAGGAAGCAGGGTTCACAAAAGGCGAGTAGGCTGCCTTCTTCAGCGGGGAAGCAGTGGAGGAAGGAGGGGCCCTGGAGTAGGGAGAGGTGTTGCAGTCTGGCAAGTGTTCCAGCTCCTGGTGAAATACATCATTGAGGAGGTTGATGTGGTGGCAGAAGAGAAGAAGGAGAAGCTGTCCTTGCAGGAGCTGTAGGAGAAGCCAGAGGAGCTGGGCCAGGAATATCCAAGGACTGGAACCTCGAGCATCCAGCCCCCACTGGAGGCGATGGAGGCATTGGCAGCCCTGCAGGGGGAGCTGAGCTCCACAAATGACAAAGACCCCTAGCCTAATCACCTCCAGAGGAAGGACCATCAGAAGAGAAATCTTCCCTCCAGTCATAGAAGTGCCATCATACATGAAGGCACGTCATCATGCTTAGGAGTATGAGAATGAACAGGAGTAGGAGGAGGGGTGGGGGTGAGGGAACCCATCACCTGAGGGGAGGCCAAGGGGATTGGGGACCAAGGGTATTGGGGTTAAGGGTCACTATGATCCTCACAGGCACAATGCCAGCAGAGCCAGGAACCTCTCTACCTGTACGTGTCTGAACAGATGACTATGGGAGGTTCAGTTTGGCTCACATCTCAATAGGAGCCACACACTTTGGAAGGAAATGAAAGTCATCAGTGTCTGGCGACAGTCAGTCAGATGACTCCAGTACGTCCACATCATCCCTTGTCAAGACAGGGAGCAGGGAAGAGACCCAGGGCTCTCTCACTAAACAAACGGACATAGACAATTGCACACAGAGAATGCATGCTGCAGGGACTGTAGATCCTGAAGTTTCAGGCAAGTGACACGCCAGTTCCCAGCAAACACATTCCAGGTATACATGGAGAGCGGTTAGAAACAGAACCTTCCTTGGGGGATGCAGACAAGGGTCCCAGAAGACCACAGGGGATGCAGAGGGATGAGCACCACGCATGGTGTGGCAGGGTCTGGGGATGTTGGTGTGGAGGCTGGGAAAGAGGGAGTACCCACATGTAGAGCACTGGTGATGCCAAAGTGGTACATCTACATGACCTGTCTGTGCCTGGAATATGGGCAGTCCCAAAGGTAAATAAGTACTCCCACAAGAGAGTACTTACAGATGCATGTTCTGATGCCCTTGCTCTCCCCGAGGCTAACCCTGTTAGGAGACTCTTCCTTCCCTGGCATGTGGCATGACTGGTTCCTCGATTTTGAAGATTATGAACCACTGACAGATGACCATCATGGTCACCGACTGAGATGAATACTTGCTTATCTCCATGATGACTATGAAGGGCAGAGCAGGAGCCTGAGGACAGGTGGGTTCAGGAGCTGGGCAGGCTTGTGAGGATTGGAGTATCCTATGACCCGGGTGTGTGCGTTTGTCATGAGCCTTTGGAAAGGAAAAGTGGAAGATGCTGATGCCTGCTTGGCAGGCAAGCTGCAAAACCTAGAAACTTGCACACCTTCACCTTTTCCAACCTCCTGATCCTGTCAGGTGCCAGAATGAGGCCATCCCCAGGCCCGCTGCAAGCTGGTATTTTCCTTTAAGGACAACCCGTGCTTCAGGAACAGAGAGGTCATTAAGGAGTACCACTCTGGCATCACTGGTGTATCCTGGTTCCCAGGGTGGTGTGGGTGGGTGGGAGAGGGAGTCAGATGCACTGCATACCTGAATCATTGCTGTCTCCCCCGTCCTCCTTCAGGATATGACATGTACAGCCTCTCTGGTCCACTGCTTCTGTGAGGACAGATGGGGAACTCCCACCTCAGGCCGAACACCAGCAGCGTGAATGTACTTAACTGGTTCTTGGACCACAACTCTCCAGGACATAACAGGATTGTTGAGGTGGGGTACATCTGGACCTCCACAGAATGGACGATTGGTGTTGGGGTTCTTGGCTGCCCATGGGCAGGATCGGGGCTGTTCATCCATATGCTATCCTCCACTGTGCAGCCAGAAGATCATTGGAGAGGCCCTGTGAGTCAATCCCCTGCAGTATAAACCCCAAGAAGAAGGTCCTGCCATGAGAGATAAGTGACAGACACAGAGGCTGTGAGGGGGTCAGGAGGTGAGTCCTGAAAGCAGATCAGTATAGAGGCCAGGACCCTCTACTCTCCTCTCCCTGGTGGGCAAGCTCAGGTTCAGGCAGCCTGGATGCAGAGCATGGATTCACGTCTGTGGGAGCTGTGATCTCCACAGCAATAGTGCCAGGGAGCCTGGGAATCTTTCTACCTGCAAGTATCTGAGCATATGACCATGGGAAGCTCAGTTTGGCTCACATCTGAATAAAAGTCACACACTTTGGCCAGGAATGCATGTCATCTGTGACTGAATACAGTAGGCCAGATGACTCTGGTACATCCATGCCACCGCTTGTCAAGACACGGAGCAGGGCAAAGACCCAGGCCTCTTTTGCAAGATGCACAGAAACAGGCCCTTGCGCTTGGAGAATGCATGCTGCAGGGACTGCAGATCCTGAAGTTTCAGGCAACTGACATGACACTTCCCAGGGGACACATGCCAGGCGTACATTGAGTATGGTTTGAAACATAACCTTCTTTGGGGGAAGAGGACAAGGATCCCAGAATACCACAGGGGATGCAGAGGGATGAGAACATCACATGGTGTGGCAGGGGCTGGGGATGTCTGTGTGGCAGCTTGGCAAGCGGGAGTACCCAGATGCAGAGGACCAGTAATGCCTAACATTGGTCCCGAAAGGAAACCAGTACTGCCTAAATTGAGTATTTACAGATGCCTTTTCTGTTGCCCTTGCTCTGCCCGAGACTAACCCTGTTACTCAAGACTCTTCCTTCCCTGGCATGTGGCATGACTAGTTCCTTGACTTTGGGCAGATTACAAACCACCGCCAGAGGCCCGTCACTGTCAGCGACCAAGATGAAGACCTCCTTATCTCCATGACCACTATGAAGGGCAGGGAGGGATCCTGGGAACAGGTGGGTGGGGGAGCTGGGCAGGCAACTGGGGGTTGGGGGATCCTATGACCCAGCTGTGTGTGTTCGCTGTGAGCCTTTGGAAAGGAAAAGTGGAAGATGCTGATGCCTGCCTGGGAGGCAAGTTGCGGACCCTAGAAGCTTGTGGACCTTCACCTTTTCCATCCTCCCGGTCCTGGCAGGTACCGGAACAAGGAAATCTCCAGGTCCGCTGTAAGCTGGTATTTTCTTTTCAGGACAACCCGTGCTTCAGTAACAGAGAGATCGTTAAGGAGGACCTCTTTGGCATTGCTAGTGCGAACTGGCTACCACGGTGGTGTGGGTGGGTGGGAGATAGGAGTGGGATGCACCATCTACCTGAATCTTTGATGTCTCCCCTGTCCTCCTTCAGGATATAGGGCATGTATGTCCTCTCTGGTCCACTGCATCTGTGATGATAGATGGGGAGCTCCCAACCTCAGCCCGGACACTAGTAGCATGAACGTCCTCAACTGGTTCTTGGAACACAACTCTCCAGGATGTAACAGGATTGCTGAGGTGAGGTCCATCTGGGTCTGTCAGAATGGTCGATTGATTGTGGGCTTTTTGGCTGTTCATGGGAGGGCTCAGGACTGGTCATCCATATGCTGTCCTCCCCTGTGCAGCCAGCAGATCATTGGTAAGGGCCTGTGAGTCAATCCCCTGCAGTATTAACTCCAAGAGGAAGGTCATGCCATGAGAGGTAAGTGACAAGACACAGGTTGTGAGGGGGTCAGGAGGTGAGGCTTGAAGGCAGATTTGTGTAGAGGCCAGGATCCTCTCCTCTCCCTGGTGGGGAAGCTTAGGCTCATACAGCCTAGATGCAGAGCCTGGATTCACATCATGAGGGTAGCAGGTGACAGGCTGAGACTGGAGGCTTGGGGACTTCTTGTGTCCTAGTCTCATTCAGAGAAGCTCTGCTTATAGCACACAAGACCCAGGTGATTCTCACCAAGGCAGGCTAAATTGAGCAACTGTGTCAGCACTATCCTTCCCTGGGTCCTGCTGCTCACGAGGATGCTGGGGCTACTTTGGTGTGAATCCGAGGATTCAGGGTGCCAGGGCTCTGAGACCTGCTGGCACAGTAGGGCCCTCAGGGATGCCACAGGCAGCAGGTGGCTCACCGGTCGAGGATTCTGCCTTCTTCAGTGGGAAGGCAGAGGAGGAAGGAGCAACTCTGGAAGAGGGAGAGGTGGTGCAGTCCAGCAGGTGTTCCAGCTGCTGGTGTAAGGCATCATTGAGGTGGTTGAATTGGTGGCAGAAGAGGTGCAAGGGTAGCTGTCCTCGCAGGAGCAGTAGGAGAAGACATAGGAGCAGGGCCAGGAACATGCAAGGACAGGAGCCTTGAGCGATCAGTCCCCACTAGAGGCACTGGAGGCATTGGTGGCCCTGCTTTTGGAGCTGAGCTGTGGAATGAGAAAGACCCGAAAGCCTAACTTTGGCTCCAGAGGAAGAACCATCAGAGGAAAGAGCGTCCCTCGAGTCTTATTAGTGTCATCACCCATGGCATCCATGGCTTGTGGGCCAAAGGTGTATCCTTAGCGGTGCTTCTCAGGCATCAGATGCTCAAGAGGATGAGAAGGAGCAGGAGCAACAGGAGGGGTGGGGTAAAGGAACTCGCCAGCTGAGTGGAGGCCAAGGGAATTGGGGGACCATGAATTGGGGATCATGGGAACTGTGATCACCATAACCAGAGTGCCAGCAGAACCTGGGAATTTTTCTAATTACGTGACTAAGCAAATGACTCTGAGAGGCTCAGTTTGGCTCATATCTCAATAGAAGCCACACACTTTGGCAGGGAATGGATGTCATCAGTGATGAGACAGTGTTCCAGATTATGCCAGTACTTCCATATAACCCCTTGTGAGGAGAGGGCAATGGAAGAGAACCAGGCCTCTCTTGATAAATGCACACCCACTGGCACTTGCACACGGAGGATGCATGCTGCAAGGACAGCAGATCCTGAAGTTTGAGGCCACTGACATGCCACTCCCCAGGATACACATGACAGGCATTACATCAAGTGTGGTTGGAAACAGATCCTCCCTTGGGGGATACAGACAAGGGGCCCAGCAGACCACAGGGGACCCAAAGGAATGAGAGCATCACATGGTGTGGCAGGGGCTGAGTATATCGGTGTGGCAGCTGGGCAAGTGGCAGTAGCCAGGTGCAGAGCACAAGTGATGCCAAAGTGATACACCTATACGAGCTATCTGTGCCTGAACTATGGGTGGACACAATAGGAAGTAGGTACACCCAAAAGGAAATACTGACATGCCTGTACTGGTGGCCTTACTCTGCCTGAGACTAACACTGTTACTTGAGACTTTTCCTTCCCTGGCATGTGGCATGACTGGTTCCTTGACTTCGAGCAGATTATGAACCAGTACCATATGCCCATCATGGTCAGCGACCTAGATGAAGACTTGCTTATCTCCATGGTGGCATTGAAGGGCAGGGACAGAGACTGAGGACAGGTGGGTGGAGGAGCTGGGCAGGCAAATGGTGGTCAGGGGATCCTATGACCTGGGTGCTTCCGTTCACCATGAGCTTTTGGAAAGGAAAAGCAGGAGAAGCTGATGCCTACCAGGCAGGCAAGCTGCAGACCCTAAAAGCTTATGCACTTTCACCTTTTCTATCCTCCTGTCCTGGCAGGTGCTCGAACAAGGCCATCCCCAGGTCCACTGTAAGTTTGTATTTTCCTTTCGGGACAACCCATTCTTCAGGAACAGAGAGATCATTAAGGAGTACCCCTTTGGCATCGCTGGTGCGACCTAGCTCCCAGGGTGGTGTGAGTGGGTGGGAGAGGGCTTTGGATCCACCACCTACCTGAATCTTTGCTGTCTCCCCAGTCCTCCTTCAGGATATAGGGCATGTACATCCTCTCCAGTTCACTGCTTCTGTGACGATGGATGGGAAGCTCCCAAACTCAGGCTGGACACCAGCCACGTGAACTTCCTCAACTGGTTCTTGGACCACAATTCCCCAGGTTGTAACAGGATTGATGAGGTAGGGTCGATCTAGACTTCCCCAGAATGGACGATTGGTGTTGGGTTTCTTGGCTGCCTATGGGAGGGTTCGGGTCTGCTCATCCATATGCTGTCCTCCACTGTGTGGCCAGCAGATCATGGTGAGTGCCTGTGAGTCAATCCCCTGCAGTATAACCCCCAGGAGAAAGGTCTGACAATGAAAGGTAAGTGACGAGATACAGAGGTTGTGAGGGTGTCATGAGGTGAAGCCTGAAGTCAGATTGGTGTATAAGCTAGGACCTTCTTTCTCCCCACTCAGGCTCATGCAGCCGGAATGGGGAGCCTGGATTCATATTGTGAGGGTAGCAGGTGACAGGCTGAGACTGGAGGCTTGCGGGCTTCATGTGTCCTACTCTCATTCAGAGAAGCTCTACTTACAGCAGGTGAGACCCAGGTGATTTTCAGCAAGGCAGGCTGATTGAGCACTTTTTTCGGCATTCATCTTTCCCTGGGTCCTGCTTCACATGGAGACCCTGGAGCTTCTTCAGTGTTAACTCGAAGATTCAGGGTGCTGGGGCCCTGAGACCTGTTAGTGCCCTGGGGCCATCAGGGATGTCGCAGGCAGCAAGGCACCCACCAGATGAAGAGGCTGCCTTCTTCTGCAGGGATGCAGTGGAGGAAGAAGCGGGCCTGGAGAAGGGAGGGTTGGTGTGGTCCGGAAAGTGTTCCAGCTGCTGCTGGAAGACATCATTGAGGAGGCTGAAATGGTGGCAGAGGAGGAGCTGGAGAAGGTGCCCTCGTAGGAGTGGGAGGAGAAGCCGGAGGAGCAGGCCCAAGAACATCCACGGACAGGAGCCTCGAGCAACCAGCCTCCGCTGAAGGCTCTGGAGTCATTGGCGGCCCTGCAGGTGGAACTGAGCTCTGTAAATGAGAAATCCACAAAGCCACATCCAACACTTTGCCTCTCAGCACCACCTCACAAGCACAGGTGGAAAAGGCCTCAGAGGCTTCAGGTTCAGGTGGTGGGAACTGGCTCAGAGCTGCTTTTTAAGTCATGCAGGGCAGGTCATGCAAGTGCTTGTAGGCCAGAGTGAGGTCTCCATTAAAAACCGATTTTCTGGGGAACAGATGGGCTTGGGTGGAGCTGAGCCCAGGGGGGATGAGAGTCCATACTCAGAAACCCTGTATGCCTCTCTCTTGTCCCTGCCTCCTAATCTTGTTAACTCCCAGTCTGCCGCCTGATGCCACCTTTCCTGTGCACCTTCACACTCAGACTGTCCGTTCAGTGATAGATATTTGTTTAGCACTTGCCTCTGGCCAGATTATGTTCCAGGCGTGGGGCAGCTGTGAGGAGACTGACAATAACCCCAGTATTTCTGGAGCAGAAATTCTACCAGAGGCCAAATCCTCCCTGGTGGTTCAGACGGTAAACCATCCTACCTCACCCTAATTCCCAGCCCTAGGCTGCAGGGCCACTCCTCTTTCACTTCTCCCAGTCCTGATGGTCTATACTGTCCTGAGGAGCCTCCGTAGGCCTACAGGTCTGCACACCACAATCACTCTGATGACCCCTTAACCACCACACAGAACCCCACTGGGACCCCCTGCGTGGGCATCTTCCATTCTTCCTGGAAAGTGGCAGGACACATGGCTCCTGGCCCTTGCCAGGGCAGGGTAGTATGGTTAGAACAACCCACTGTATTTAAGTTTGTAAATAAGTACACTTGCTCACAGAGAAAATCTCTTCATGTCAGACATGAAGTGATAACTGCTTGTGGGTGGATGGGGAGCTTCTCTGCCTTCTCTGGGAATCCCTAGGACAGTGAGGCAGTGTAGCCTCGGTTAATGGGTGCTGCGCTGCTGCACAGCCATCCAGACCCTGCTCACCCCAATCTGAGTCAGGTCCCTGAGCACATAGCACCCAGGACATCAGCTGAGGGCCTCTCTGCACCACCCCTTCCCTCCCCAGGTGCACAGACCTTGTCGACCGCTGTCCTGGGCTCCTGCCACCCGGCCAGATGAAGGTGCTCACTGGCAAGCTGTTGTTTGACACTGAGGGTTACTGGCAGAAAGCGGGCCAGAAGAGCTTCTACTCATACATGGATGTGAGGGCCACATGGGTTCAGCCCTGAGATGCACTTGACACAGGCCGGTCCTGCCCCCCTAATCCAAATGGGCACCTGGTCTGAGTTCCAAGCATTGACAACCCCACTCCCTCACCACCCAACCCCAAGGTCAGGCTGGCTCACCCCCTGTGGATAGAGGCTCACCCGAGCCCCCCCAGTTCCATGTCCCCTTCACCTA
>SJYE01001996.1:0-18341 GCA_006408755.1 Eudorcas thomsonii
GCGGGGCGAGGGAGGCAGGAACGGGGGAGGGGGCCTGCGCCGCAGGGCGGCGGCGGGGCCTGGCTGGGTCAGCCCTCTTCCTGAGGGTGGGGCTCCGGAGGCGGGGGGTCCCACTCTGTCTGGAGCTCCCCGGTGCGGCGGGGGTCGCGGCGGGCGGCGAGGGCTGCGCTTCGCCGTGCCTCTTACCTGTGCCGTCCCTGTCTCTGTCCGCCATCTTGTTGCGGCGCCGTCGCCGGGGAGAGGCCTGTCGCTAAGCTGGGTCACGGCGTCCTGACCCCGTCTAGCACCGCGCGAGCCGGCCCTGGAGGATGGGAGGCTCCGAAGGATGGGAAGGAGACCCTGGGGCGGGGGTTGGGGAAGGAACGCTCCGAGCGCGCGTGCCCCCCGCTGCCGCTAGGACCCCGTGGCGCTCGGAAGCCCGGATCCGCGCCCGCGACCCTCTTTAGCCGCGTCGGTGGCTTTAGCCTATTCTGCCCAGTACCGAGCGCTGAACCCTGATTTTTCTGGCATAGAGGAAGTATTTAATAATAAAGTTCGGAACCCCTCCTTTCCCATTTTTCTGATCCACTTGGGGACACTTCTCGTCCCCTCCAGTTTGTTGGATGTGACGTTGCTCGACTTTTTTTTTTTTTTTAAACTGCAGATTTTAAAACGCAGCTGGAGAGCTGGTGCAGAGCTCGACTCCGGAGGGTAACAGAAGCAACCCGCAGTGCCGCCGCCTCCCCTTCCCATCTGCCCCACCTCCGTCCCACGTTTTCGCCAGTCCAGTGCTCGCCGCCCGCTCCCAGAGACCGGGAGTGCACGGCGGGCGAGCGCTGGAGCTGGGACGGAAAACTGGCCTGGCGGGGAGGAAACCAGAGAGCCTTTAGAGTGTCACTGGTGGAGCTGAACCGCTGTAGAAAAACATGTTGTAAAATCGGCGCAAACATTGCGTCGTCAAGGCTGCGATTTCTCATACAAAATAGAGGTTCTCATAGCAACAAAGACGTGCCTGTATTGTGCCCACTGTTAGGGACATGAAGATGTTCCTACTTGTGAAATTTGACAAAATGTCCAGCTAAAATTACTGAGGGAAAGTTTTACATCTCGCTTTTCTGAAATTTGGAAGCTGTAACATGTTAAATGTTTGTCGCATTTTAAGGAAAAGTTCCCTAGAATATTTTATTTTAAAAATGATTTTTGAATAATATGCCTAATGGTATGGTTCGAGCGAATATATATTTTTTAAAAAACCAGTTTTAGATGGTTTTTTAGTCCACGTGTGTGCTAAGCCGCTTCAGTCGTTTGACCGTTTGCGACCTCCATGGACTATAACCCGCCAGGCTCCTCTGTCCATGAGATTCTCAGGCAAGAATACTGGAGTGGGTTGCCATTGCCTTCTCCATCGGATCTTCCCAACCTAAGAATCCAACCCTGGGTCCCACATAGAAGGCAGATCTTTTACTGTCTGAGTCAGGAGGGAAGCTCCTTTAATGCATGTGTATATTAATTTAAATGACTTAATTTTATGTAAAAATCATTTATAAACTTAATATTAAGAGGCCTTCAAAATATAAGGTATTTAATGATTTGATTAGCTGAGTTTTTATATTTTTTTGTTCTGGTTCTATAATCCCTAAAGAAAACTAATATTCTTTATTAAAATAAGTATTTTTTCTGTAGAAGATTTTCCTGTGGTACTCCAATCAGCATTTTCTTTGAAATTGACTACGAACAATTGAATCCTCACAAAATGGCTCAGAAGATATATATTTATATTAAATGAATATGATCATGAACAATAATTTCTTATGCCAAAAAGTAGAGTAATCATTAGTACAGACTTCCCTGGTGGCTCAGTGGTAAAGAATCCACCTGCCAATGCAGGAGATGTGGATTCAATCCCTGGGTTGGAATGATCCCCTGGAGAAGGAAATGGCAACTCACTGCAGTATTCTTGCCTGGAAAATCCCTTGGACAGGGGAACCTGGTGGGCTACAGTTCAGTAGATTCACAAGAGTTAGTTGTGACTTGATGACTGAACAACAACAAATGATTAGCACTCATGTATATTTAAATTTCATGATCATGGTCTAGTTATTTGTTTTTTCAAGACCCTCTTTTCATATAGGTGATGAAATATAGGCCTTTGAAATAAATGTGGGAAATCCCAGCTTTAGTCTTCATGCTCACTATACCTTTTCCTGTGCTGCTTTCAGTTTCCTTTTTCCGGAATGCCTTTCTCTCCTCCCTCGGCTCTAACATTCACCCTCCCACAGACACACATTTGTCCCCTCCCTGTTGTCAGTGACCTCCTTGAAGGTCATGTGCTCCCTGAAGCTTTCTGTGCCAACCCCTCCTTCTGAGCTGTTAATCTATAGACCCTCACAAGGACTTCCCTTGTAGCTCAAACAGTAAAGAACCTGCCTGCAATGCAGGAGACCAGTGTTCGATCCCTGGGTTGGGAGGTTCCTCTGGAGAAGGGAATGGCAATCCACTCCAGTATTATTGCCTGGAGAATTCTCCTGGAATTGGAGAATTCCATGGACAGAGAACCCTGGTCTCTCAGAGACTCAGACACAACTGAGCAATGTGGGAGACTTGGGTTTGATCCCTGGGTCGGGAAGATCCCCCCGGAGAAGGAAATGGCAACCCACTCCAGTATTCTTGCCTGGAGAATCCCATAGACAGAAGAGCCTGGTGGGCTACGGCAAAGAGTCGGACACGACTGAGTGACTTCACTTTCACTTTCCTGGTCGTCCAGTGGTTGAGCATCCACCTCCCAACTCAGGGGACATGGGTTCGATCCCTCGTCCAAGAAGATTTTACTGACTTGGGGCAACTAGTCGCGTATGCCACAACTGTAGAGCCAATGCTCCACAACTAGAGAGTAGCTCCTGCTCACTCCAACGAGAGAAAATCCACATGCAACAACAAAGACCTAGCACAGCTGAAAATAAATAGTTACTTAGAAAATAAAATGTGTGAACTCTATCAAACTTGAAAAACTAATGTGCACTTTTAAAATTAGGACAATTTAGTCTTCTCAATGACATTGATAGGAAAAGCTTTTTATTTTTTAGATTATTTCAAGCCACATTAGCCTCTAATTCTCAACTCCTACAGCATACTTAAGATAACACTCTAAATTTGGATGAGTAAAAAAATTTATGTTAATTAACCCCTCCACCCAATATAGATTTGAAGATGGATCCTAATATATACACATCTTTTGTATCCCCACAGTACCTATCCCAATTTGGGACACATACTAGGAGCTTAAAAGTACTTTTCAGTTGACTAGTTAGATATAAAAGTCTGTTATTGTTCTGGAAAACTTTCCACAAAGTGAAAAAAAGGTTATCCAAATGATAAAAGCCCACTATGCCAATGAGTGGGGCCAGAGGGATATGTATAGGTTATGTCTTTTTGTGTGATTGAATTTATAGTGTGATTGAATTTATAGTGTGATAAATTTGTTCACACAGGCATGAGTTCTGTGCCCATGAGGGACTCAGAAAATGTTTCTTCTGAATGCAGTTGACTCAGTGACCTAAGATGTGGGTAAAGTGAAAGGTTAAGTGGTGTGAATAATGCAAAATGATAGTAAAAAAAAAAAAAAAAAAAACCCTTTACAGCACTGTTACTTTCCTAGGATGGGGATCATTGACATCCCCTTGGACTAAGAATAATTTTTTTAAAAACCAGATTTTCCTTAGCCATTGCCCTGTACTGACCTCATGATTCTAGACAAAGCATGTAATCTCTTTCTTCTCTCCTCTGGTTCTCAGCCTCAACAAGTTCAAATCAGTTTAAAACCTAGTTAACTTAGAGAAATGGAGATAGCAACATGCTCCTTGTCTTAAAGTTTTTATAACAATAAATGTAACTGAAAGCTTTGAAAATTTTAGAGAACTCGTGAAGAATCCCCACTTTCATGTAGGAAGAAGTACTTAGGGGGTCAAACCCCAACTTCTCTCCCAAGATTCAGCTTCCACTTGGAGAGTTTGCTTTTCCAGGTCTTCAACAGGAGGTTGATTCCAGGTCTTGCACAGATGGCAGCGCTTCATGTTAAGTCTGTAGCCCCCTCCTGATTTCCCACCTTGCATGTTAAGTCTGTGGCCCCTCCTGATTTCCCACCTTGGATTTTTCATTCTTATCAAGCATGAGTGGCCTTAAGGATATCTAGATTCTTCGGGCTCTAGACTCAGGAAAATGAGAGGGAGGTTGATACTTCTCAGATCTAATTCCAGTTTTTTAATGGAAGATGTATCTTTCATCCTTCTCTGGATGATTAACATCAAGAATGCCCAGCCCTTCAAGAAAGACTGCTCCTAACCTACCCCTGCCCATAAGGGGAGTAGCCCTACTCTGTGATCTCAAAAGGAAACATCAGAATATGATAGAATAAGGGTACAGTTTTCTTACAGTTAAAATAATAGAAACAACTCTAAATACTTTGTATATATTATCTCTTTTAATCCTTCTCAGGCTGATAGTATCTCCATTTCAAAGATGAAAAAACCACGTCTTCACATTAATGGCCTGTTTAAGGTCTCACAGCTAGTTGGTGAGAGAGCTGGCAAGGAGTCTAGTTCTGATTCCAGAGCCACTGTGCTTCTCTATAAATATAAGATACCATTGTTACATTCTATTTAGTAACCTGAATATTTAGAGAAGAATGTTAAGGGCAAAAATCCTGGACAGAATTAGTCACCTTCCTCATCCTTTTTTTTTTTTTTCACTGCTTCAAAACATCAACCAAAGCAACTGGCAGAGACCCTTAAGGACTTGAAAGGAACCAGATAATGGCATGCATGGTGCCCTTGTCCGGACAAAAAATTAAATGTAAGGCCTAGCTTTTGGGTGGCAGGAGAGGAGGTGAAACCATGCCCCAGTGGTCTGCTCACCTTCTTTTCTTTCCTTCCCGTCTTCCAGCAGATTGAGCTTTCAAGGCCCCTTGGTAATGAGGGAGAATTGTGTTAAATCCTTGGCTCTGGACAAGCGCATTTTCAGTGCCAGAGTTCCTTCAGGCTTTTCAAGGAGACCCAGGGCAGGAAGCTGGAACTGCAGCACTTGTGGGCAACTTGAAAGTAAATCTTACATGAAACCACAACTCTTAAAGCGTTTGGAAAAATAACAGTTCCTGGCGTTACTTCTCTCAAAAGTACATGTTTCTTTCTGTTTTCCTTAAGAATGCATATTGACCCAACAAGTTACTGTTTAATTCATTGCTTAAGCATTTCCTGTTCTAAGCAGCACTTTTCAGGGACACTCATTGCTAAGCAACTTTTGATGAGTCTCTGGTTCATTATTCACTGAAAATCAGACCTGAAAGGGGCAGGGTGGTAACTGACCCAGAGACTCAAAAAATGTTCATGATCTCTGATATAACCTCTTTCCTCTTAAGTGTGAAAATAGAGGGAAAGTGTAGAATTATATAGGGGGTTAACTTTGGAATAATGGTTTTTAGTTCCAGCTTCAAAAATAGATATTTGAACTTAGCTTTCATTTCTTATTATATTTACATTAGGAGACAGAACTGTACAGAAGAATTAAGCCTTAGGAGGTAAATAGACCCAGGATTGAACCTCAGTCCACTGCTCATTAGCTATATGAGTTTAGACATTATTTCTCCTCTGTAACCTTGGTTTCCACATGTAAGATTTTTCTTGTTATTCAGTCACTAAGTCATGTCCAGTTCTCTGCGACCCCACGGACTGCAGTACACCAGGCTTCCCTGTCCTTTACCATCTCCCGGAGTTTGCTCAAACTCATATCCATTGAGTCAATGATGCCATCCAACCATCTCATCCTCTGTCATCCCCTTCTTCTCCTGCCTTCAGTCTTTCCCAGTATTAAGATCTTTTTCCAATGAGTCAGCTCTTCGCATCAGATGGCCAAAGATTGGAGCTACAACTTCAGTGACTATGGCCATGCTTATCTCTTCTGAAACTAGGGCCAATAGTGATAGTATTTGGAGCACTTACTATGTTTTAGGAGCTATGCCCAATATTTTATACCATCGCAGTAACCCTATAAGAAGGATACTGATATCGTTCCCTTTTAAAGATGGAGAAAAAAAAAAAAAAACAGTTAAGATCCCAAAATTGCTTCTCTGAGAGGAAAAGTGGCTTTTCTGCTGCTGAGCCCCAAAGCCTTTCCTGAGATGCTCCCTCAGAATCTTATTCTGAATTTTCTGTTTCCTACCTGTATCAGTCCCCTGGGACATGACTGCTCTCCTGTCCAGCCAACGCAGTGAAGAGGGACCGTGAAGGGGGCTGGCGCATCCCGATCTCCACCTCCCCTGCCACCCTGGATATGAACATGCCAGCTAAGAGTTTCACTACTGACATACGGAGAAAGAGATAGGATAATAAAGTTGGCAAATGGGGATGTTATCAATGTCCTAGAACCTTAGAAAAATTTTACAGACCTGGTTCCTGATTCATAAAGCTCTTGATGCTCTCTGAGATGATTAGAGCGTGTGCCTGGCACACCCGGCTCTTCCCTTCACTATACCATTCCATTACTGCCACTACTGTAGTTAATTTTCCTTCCTCGAGCTTAGACAGATTAATGATAGTCCATGTAGCTCTTACAGGACATAAATAAATAAATAAAATTTTGAAACTCTAGGTGATGGTTTTATATTGACACAGAATTTTTTTTTTTTTGGATTATAGATTTACAATATTGTGTTAGTTTGGGGTATATAGCAAAGTGGTTCAGTTATACATATACATATATTCATTATTTTTTCAGATTCTTATGTAGATAATCACAGAATATTGAGTGGTGCTCCCTGTGCTATACAGTAGGTCCTTGTTATCTTTTTTTTCCCCTGATTATATCTATCTTATATGTAGTATTGTGTGTATGTTAATCCAAAGCTCCTGATTTATCCCTCCCCACCAGGTTTCCTCTTTGGTAACCATAAGTTTGTTTTCGATGTCTGTAAGTCTGTTTCTATTTTGTAAGTCAGTTCATTTGAACCATTTTTTAAAAAAATAGATTCCACAGATGAACATCATATGATATTTGTCTCTTTTTTTCCTTTGGCTGTGCTGGGTCTTTGCTGCGGCACTAGAGCTTTCTTTAGCTGTGGAGAGTGGGAGCGCTCTCCAGTAGCAGTGCGTGAGCTTCTCCTGGTGCAGAGCACAGGCTCTAGGCAAACCACATACTTCAGTAGTTGAAGCCCGCAGGCTCAGTAGTTGTGGTCCACTGGCTTAGCTGCTCCTCGGTCTGTGGGATCTTCCCAAACCAGGGGTCAAACCCATGTCTCCTTGCATTGGCAGGCAAACTCTTATATTTCATCACCAGGGGAGTCCTGATATTTGTCTTTGAGAGACATATAGATTTTTCAGTTTCAGATACTGAAAAGTAACTTTGTGCTATTATTTTGTGTTATAGATAATTCCAGTACTGTTTGTATCTTTAGAACTGAGCGGAAAGTGACTCAACACTGTGCCTCATCTTGACTTTGCAGGCCTGGCCTGTGCTTATGGTTGTTTACACTTAATAAAATGCCTGTGAGTAGCAAGCAGTGGAGACTACACACTCTCATGCATTGGAAGCTAACTTCCTGATAAAGTTCCACATTACCTAGTAACTGCCCTAGAACTGTAACTGCAACCCCAAGAGGGAACATCACTAAACAAAATAATACTAACATAAACAGATTTTAAAATCTTCACAGATTTTGCTGGGGTTTGCTTTATCTTTTTTTTTTTTTCTTTTAGAAGTTAACTATATTTTCAAGAAGGTAAGGGAAGGTGTGAGAGTGGGAGTGAATAGTGGTGACAGGAAAGAGAGGTCAAGAAGTTATTTTTAGGAAGGCTTGGAGGGGAAGGGAAAGTCAATTATATTCCTGGAGTGGGGGCAGGGTGACTAAGCCAGGGAAAGCTGGTTAACTGGGGAAGGGTTTACCTAGTTCTCCAGTCCCTCTTGTTTCTTCCTACATGTTCACAATTCTTCCTCACCAAATAGTATAAGAACAGCAGCTGCAAACTCCTGGGTGGGAGGCATGATCTTGTTCATTTTAGCCTCCCTCTCCTTTCTTGGAGAAGGAAGTTTCCCTCAGTTATCAGAAAATATTTATGAATATTTTATGTCCTGGGTGCAAGACAGCCTGTTAGGCTCAACAGGAAGTACATACACATGATAGCTGATAGCTGCTTTCCATTCGCTGAAATACTTTTAAAGCTGGTAGTTCTACCATTTGTGTAGTTATTTTTTGGCTGAGCCACACAGCATGCAGGATCTTATTGCTCCCGACAGGGACTGAACCTGTGCCCTCTGCTGTGGAAGAGCAGAGTCTAAACTGCTGGACTGTGGGGGAAGTCCTTAGAGCTGGCAGTTTGAAACTGGCAGTCTTCTGAGACTTCCCTGGTGGTCCAGTGGTTAGGACTTAATGCTTTCACTGATGGGGCCTGGCTTCAATCCCTGATCAGGGATCTAAGATCCCACAAGCTGTGTGGCCTGACCAAAATACTAAATAAATAAACTAGCAATTTGGGGGGTTTGGGTTTTTTGTCATCTAATCTTTTTGTCCTAAAGTTTACTAAATTGCTGGTCTACAAAACTGAAATACCCACCCACCAAAACTACTTTCTCCTTCTTATGATGCATAGTGTATACCAGACCCTTCACACAGTCTGTGTACCCAACAACAGTTTGTATCTACAATAGTGATCAATTATTAGTTACCAGAACACCACAGAAATGTGTCATTGGATTGAATTAATAGTCTTTCCTCCAGAAGATAAGTGGTTGCAAATTTAACTACTTTGATTAAGTCTATTCACTAGGTTGGGTTTCCCAGGTGGCTCAGTGGTAGAGAATTTGCCTGCTGGTGCACAATATACAAGAGGCAAGAGTTCAATCCCTGCATTATGAAGATCCCCTGGAGTAGGAAATGGCAACCCACTCCAGTATTCTTGCCTGGAAAATTCCAGAGGACAGAAGAGCCTGGTGGGCCACATTCCCCGGGGTCCAAAGAGTTGGACTTGACTGAGCAACTGAACACACATGCACATTCATTGGATTTTTTTTTAAAGGCTGTGCCACAGCGCATGCAGAATTTTAGTTCCCCAACCAGGGACTGAGCCTGTGTTCCCTACCTTGGAACCTTGGAGTCTTAATCACTGGAGCACTAGGAGAGTCGTTCTTTAGACTGTTTGATTTCAGCGCCTGGAGTGGATCCCAAGGCCTTTGACTTCTTAGACCTTTAAGCAGAACATTAAATAGAAATTTACTAACTATGGCTTATACTGGGCTTTCCAGGTGGGCTAGTGGTAAAGAACTCACCTGACAAATTCCCTGGGTTGGGAAGATCCCCTGGAGGGAGGGCATGGCAACCCACTCCAGTGTTCCTTGGCCACCTAATGTGAAGAGCTCACTCATTAGAAAAGACCCTGATGCTGGGAAAGATTGAAGGCAGGAGGAGAAGGAGCTGACAGAGGACAAGATGGTTGGATGGCATCACCGACCCAATGGACATGACTTTGAGCTAACTCCAGGAGTACAACAATTAGTATTCTTGCCTGGGGAATCCCATGGACAGAGAAGCCTGGTAGGCTACAGTCCATAGGGTCACTGAGTCAGATACAACTGGAGTGACTTAGTATGCATGTACACACATGGCTTATATCTCATAGAGGAGTGTATATTGTAATAAAACCATGTTTTTCATGGAAAAAAATTTGCAAGCAAGAATGTAATAAATATTTTAAAAACTGATGTCCACAAACATAAAGCCCTTCCTCTGCTGCTGCTACTAAGTCGCTTCAGTCGTGTCCGACTCTGTGCGACCCCAGAGACGGCAGCCCACCAGGCTCCCCCGTCCCTGGGATTCTCCTGGCAAGAACACTGGAGTGGGTTGCCATTTCCTTCTCCAATGCATGAAAGTGAAAAGTGAAAACGAAGTCGGTCAGTCATGTCTGATTCTTCACGACCCCATGGACTTCCGCCCACCAGGCTCCTCCATCCATGGGATTTTCCAGGCAAGAGTACTGGAGTGGGGTGCCATTGCCTTCTCCAAAAGCCTTTCCTAGATGATCTTGAAAAATCTATGCCTATACAAAAATGGAAGTCTTCCCTGTAGCTCAAACAGTAAAGAATCAGGGTTTGATCCCTGGGTCCGGAAGATCCTCTGGACAAAGGAATGGCCATCCACTCCAATATTCTTACCTGGAGAATCCCTTGGACAGAGGAGCCTGTCAGTCTACAGTCCACAGTATCAAAAAGAGTGGGACACGACTGAGAGACTAACAGAGGTACTACTCTACAGAAATAAGGGTTCAAGTATATCTTCTTTTTAATGGCCTTCTCTTTTTTTAATTTATTTTTTTACTGAAGGATAATTGCTTTACAGAATTTTGTTGTTTTCTGTCAAACCTCAACATGAATCAGCTATAGGTATACATATATCCCCTACATTTTGAACCTCCCTTCCATGGCCTTCTTTTAAAAATGTGAGTGATACAAGTGCCCAACAAATTCTGTTCTTTCTTTACACTGGGTATTTAAAAAAATAATAATCTCTTTAAGAAGGAACAGCATAATGTGATGGCCAGGCCCAAGAATTTTGAATTTTATTTCTATTTTTGCTCTAGTGTTATTTAGGAATATCTACTGCTGAAATTTCTGTGGAATATTTATTAGACTTCTATGCCTCCATTTCTCTAAAATGGGTATAGCATTTTTACCACTTAGGCTTTGACATTTTAGGATGAGAATTATGATCTCTTCCATTTAAGTATCACTTACCTAATAAAAGCACAAATAGAATTTGAGGATCAAACATGTCAAATAGGATTACTATCTTATCTTGACAATATGAAAGGCAAATTTCGTAACCAATCCAGGGTGCCTACACCTATGTGCCACCCAGATCTATTGTACTCACATCTCTGTCTGGTATTGAGCTATCCTGGCAATGAATGCTTCAACATACCCCATAGCAAAACACTACTGTGTTTTATCAATAGGCTTTATTTTTTAGAGCAGTTTTAGGTTTACAGAAATATTAAGCAAAAATTTGAATTCCCATATACTTCTTTTTAAGCTCACTCTATACACACTTTCCCCTATTATTAAAATCCTGTATTAATATATTTTATTACATTTAAATAATTGAAGACAACTATTGCTTGGTGATTAAGAAAATAAGTATCTAGTGAGCTTAAGCAATTGGACATACTGGCTACTGACAGAATCTCTTTGGCACCATTTACACACAGACTAAAGTTATTTTATTTGGTAGGGATTCCTATATTTAAATAGCTGCTCAGCTAATTGGGGGCACAATTTGCCACCAAACATGATAAAGGAAACACTAAACGTATAACATGAAACTATATACTGAGATTCTGCCCCTAATTTCCCTTGGCTAGTGGCTTTGACTGGGTCTCTACCTGTGTGAATTAATTTTTTAATCCCTTGTTCCCGAGGGCTCAAATACATGTGTGTGTGTGTGTGTGTGTTTTTTTTACTAAGTTCTATTTCTACTTCAATGTGTATTAAAAGCCTAGTACCTCAGATCCATGATTTCACAAACATCATTGTTTAAGACAAGTTGGTTTTAAAATTAGTTGATTTATGTGAAATTAAGGAAAATGTTAAGTATCTAATTATACAACCTACTCCAGTACTCTTGCCTAGAAAACCCCATGGACGGAGGAGTCTGGTAGGCTGCAGTCCATGGGGTCGCTAAGAGTCAGACACGACTGAGTGACTTCCCTTTCACTTTTCACTTTCATGCATTGGAGAAGGAAATGGCAACCCACTCCAGTGTTCTTGCCTGGAGAATCCCAGGGACGGGGGAGCCTGGTGGGCTGCCGTCTATGGGGTCACACAGAGTTGGACACGACTGAGGCGACTTAGCAGCAGCAGCAGCAGCCATACAAGTGACAGGCATATGACAAAAATCAGTAGTAAAGGGCATGGACTTCTCAGTGGTCCAGTGGTTAGGACTCTGTGTTTTCACTGCCAAGGACCCAAGGAACTAAGATTCCATAAGCCATACAGTGCAGCCAAAATATATAAATAACTGAGTAAGTTTTGGGAAACATTGGATTAATTAATGTACTAATTCACTTGAGAAATTGTTTCAAGTGGGGCTGTGTCCCACAATCTTTTTTTTGTAATCTGTACTCTATAATTTGGCTCAATTAAAGAACCTTAGAATTTACAGGAGGAAGACAATACAATAAGAAAAGTATGTATTAGAGAAATGCCAAGAGGTTAGGGAGCAGAGCGATTAAATCTAATTCCAAAAAACTTCACTATTTCTGGAAATTAGACAAAATCTGCTGGGCCAATTTGTGAATAAAAGAAAGGGCTGATTAAACCTGTCTTAAAGTTTTTTGGGCTCTAACAGTTTCCTTATATTATATGGCTTGTAACTTGACAAATTATCTCGAACTTATCCTAGTGTTTAAGTGAATTCATAGCTCTTTCTCAAGTAAAATGCTGTCACGACTCTATCATTAGGCATCCCCATTCTGCATGGCACCAACTGAATTGGCTTTTAATTGGGAAGGAGACATTTGACTCTCATTTTCACATAAGGCTTCTTCTGTCGCCTCAAGCATCCAAGGCATGTGACTCTTACTTTAATACATGTGTGGAATGTATAAGGCTGAAATGAGTAATGCATCTTTCTCTTCATAAGCCAAAGCAAAAGTGAATGTGTGTCCTACACTTTGAAACCTCATGGACTGTAGCCCACCAGGCTCCTTTACCCACGGAATTCTCCAGGCAAGAATACTGGAGTGGGTTGCCATTCCCTTCTCTAGGGGATCTTCCCAACCCAGGGATCAAACCCGGGTTTCCAGCATTGCAGGCAGATTCTTTACTGTCTGAGCCACCAGGGAAGCCATCTTTGCCCAAAGCCTGAAATAAAAACCTGTTAAGCAAAAATTGAAAAAAGCTAATTAAAAGTAATCCATGATCCCATTCTGGTAAAGATACACTTAAAGTATCAATCATTTGAAATTCTTTCATCCATCCATTTTTTCTGGCTTTTCCATGCCCTGCTCCCGTAGGTTAGAAGGAAAAGAACTTGGATGATGTCTCAGTTCCTAACCATAAGTTAGAATACAGCACTCTTTTGGAGAGTGGACAAAAGGTGCCTCACTTTAATAATTAAGTCTGTGTGTACAACGCTGCCATTGAAAATATCTGCTATTCCAGGCAATGTCCTGTTAGTTAAACGTTCATTTAATAACCTTCTATTTAAATCTGGATAATTTTTGTTGATGAATGTTTATTGTTTCTTTGCCAGAAAGCAAAATCTGTCTTTTTTTCCCCTTGTGCTGTGCATAATCGCTTCACTTGTGCCTGATTCTTTGAGACTCCATGGACCGTAGCCCATCAGGCTCCCCTCCAGCAAGAATACTGGAGTGGGCTGTCATCCTCAAGGGGATCTTCCCAACCAGGGGTCGAACCCACCTCTCTTGTGTCTCCTGCACTGTAGGTGGGGACTTTACCACTGAACCACCAGGGAGTCCTTGATTATAGTAATCCGCTTTGCTCAGATATTTAGTAATATCTACCACCTCTGTTACTATATTTAGAATTGTTGAGTGCTAGCCCCATAGCTAGCATATAGGACTTTAACACTCACAATGATCCTATGAGTTATATACTATGATTTTTCCTGTTTGATGTTTTAGAAAACTGCGGCCCAGAGAAGTGAGATTCTGTGTCTTTTGACCAAACCGAGACATGAACTCAGATAGCCTGACCCCCAAACCTGTGCTGTTAACTACTCTCTATGTTTTTGTCCCTAATTCTCCTATTTTTGCATCACATTCTACAAATAAACCTCTTTTAGACTTTTTTCCAAAGGAGAAAGGTTACTGTTCCTAAATTTGTAAATCAGTTTTATAGTGAGTCCTTCAGTGAGTTTTTTTAAATCCTTTATATTGTTACTCCAAAAATGCCTTCCCCAAATGTATCTGTTTCAGTGTTTGTATTCTTACAGAAAGATTTGCTTGATGTGATGTGCCGTTACTTCAAGTTATGATACATAGCTTACATCTAATATATAACTTATGCTATAATACATAACATAATACCCATCTGTCCTTCTCTTCTTGATGTTCATGGAATAAAATTATATGATTTAAAGACACACTAACTGTGTGCTGCAGACAACATTTTAAAAGTAGGGCGCTAAAGGAGGCCCTAAGCTTCATCCCGTCTCCTGAAAGCCACTGTGGTCCTGGGGAATGAGTCCTGGGCACAGTGACAAGAGTTTTTATCTGGCATACCAGCTCTCACGGTTTCAGATGACAGACTGTTAACCCAACTTTCTAAGTCTGCTACTGTAAATCTCCTGGCACAGAGGGAACAGTTATGAATGCAGCTTCTGTCCCCCATCCTTGCTAGTTATATACCAGTCTAGCCATGTGTGCATCAGCACCCCTAACATTTTAAACATTAACTAACTGTCCTCTTTCCTTCACCTAAAGATTTTAAGAAAATGCCTTTTACGGTAGCATATCTAATAGCAGGCCAGTCTCACTCTGACTCTTTGCGACCCCATGGACTGTAGCCCATTAGGCTCCTCTGTCCATGGGATTTTCCAGATAAGAATACTGGAGTGGGTTGCCATTTCCCACTCCAGCTGATCTTCCCAACACAGGGATCAAACAACATCTCTTTCACTGACAGGCAGACTCTTTATCCCTGAACCACCTGGGAAGCCCTGTACTATATTTGTTATGTGTGAATAAGTACGGAAGTCTCAAAATGAATAGGTTTGTAAATAATGTTATTGCAGACAAGTGAAATCAGAATATATTACCTTTGGGGTTTCCCTTGCCTACAGTGGTTAGGACTCCACACTTCCACTGGGGGTGGCATGGGTTCAATCCCTAGTCAGGGAACTAAGATCCCTCAAGCAGCACAGTGCAGCCAAACAATAGAACTTTTTTAAAAAGAATATATCATCTTCGTTTATTTATTTGCATACATGTCTCTATGTATTTTCTGCTGTAGAGAAGGGGTGTACTGAATCTAAATGGAGGATAGATACTTTTGCACAAATGCATAATCAGTTTGTGTGTGTTCTTTTTTTCTGTTGCAACCACTGTCACTGCTTTCCATGACTTGGTGTCTTAGATTGAATTTCTGCTCTTTCTATGTTTAGAAACTATTTTTATCTTGGCCAACTGACTTACCATGGAGCCATGTGAGTGTTGTTATTTTTAAATATATAATAGTCATCCCTAGAACCCATTTAAAGCCCTTAGAAGACCACTGTGTGCCTGTCCCACTCCACTGCACGCATTCCAAGATGTAAGATAAAGGATTTTTTAAAAATAAACATTTACTGAGTTTCTACTGTATACCAGACAAGAGGCTCTGTGCTTTCATGTTTTCTTCATTTTCTAACAACACAAAATCCTGTATTGCTAAAGACTTCTTGCCTTACAAGCATATGGTACTTTTCCATATCATTATAAGGCTGTGTTGAATGAAATGAGCATGGGTATTAATGCCAGTTAGTCCTGAGTTCAAATCTTATTTTTGCCACTTATTATCTACATGAACTTAGACAAATTACTTAATTTCTTTGAGCCAAAACTTTTTCATTTGCAAAATGAGAATAATGCTTCCTTGCTGAGTTGTTATGAAGAACTATTGGGTTGGTGTAGGATGCTAGGCCTCTTGGACTTTCCTGGCGGCTCAGCAGTAAAGAATCTACCTGGAATGCAGGAGGTGTGGGTTTCATCCCTGGGTTGGAAAGATCCCCTGGCAAAGGAAGTGGCACCCCACTCCAGTATTCTTGCCTGGGAAATCCCATGGACAGAGGAGCCTGGTGGACTGCAGTCCATGGGGTCACAAAAGAGTCAGACACGACTGAACAGCTAAACAGCTAGACACTTAGTGTCTGGCACAAAGCAATACAGTAAAAGGCAGTTATTGCTCTCTCTTATTATTCTAGATTTCTTCCTGTCTTAGAAAAGATCAAAGAACTTGGAAGACACGTGCTAGTTAAAGAATCACTACACTGCTCCTCAAACTGTTTGACCTGTGCAGTTTCCATTCACATGGTTGCAAGGTGGTGCAGTAACTTGATGTGGCATTTGAACAACTGCCAGACCTTTCAATTGGGGCCTTTTGCCCCTGGGCGTCCTCAGACACCTGCTGGAACCCCCTGAGTGAGTCCTGGTAACTGTTTAACAGAGTATTAGCATTGACGGGTGTGTCTCTGCCTGCTTGGTCTTGATGGTGTGTTGAAGAGCAGCAATGCGTTACACACACCTTCAGGGGAGACTGTTGGCTCTCATGTCCACACCCACATCCAACAGGGTCTGGGTTGACACCACCTGGTAAAGATTCCAGAACCCCTGAAATGTTCTATGGGAAATCTACTAGGTGCTTTCTGGATCAAGGGCCCCTGGAGCTTTTCTGAGTGATGTGAGGTTACCTGTTGTGACTTCAAGTTTTCCCCGACTGCCAACAGAGACAGCAGGTTTGGTTCCCCTTCTCCTACTCTAGTAGGCCCTTTGGGTGGTCTTCTCTACTGTACCCTTGGGAGAACTTGATATAATTCCTTTAACTGAGGGACAGGAGTTGTGGGACCTGGGCTGCTGCAATTGGTGAGGAAGGAGATAAGAAGTCTTAAATTTAGAGTTGTGCAAAGAACTTCACAGTGGAGGTAGCACTGCAAGAGGTAAATCAGGGGTTCCAATACTTCACAGGTTCTAATGGACTTTCTGAAGTGATTATTATATGCTCAGGTATTTATTTACTCCTCAGGTGCAAGAAATTTGGCTTTCATTTTTCTGGCATTTCCCAAACCACCTAAAACAGGTCTCTGTTGCAGTGTCTGCTTCACAGCTGTAGCTGGGGCAATGAGAATTTCAATGATGCTGTTTAATACCTCAGGATAAACATTTTTCTAAACAAGCATTTTTGCTTGAAATTGTATACACTGAAAGGCTCTCACTTTGTTTCATAAAACTAAATGATCTAAGCAGTCCTTGGAGATGCTTGGTATTTTACCTATCTCTCTCTTGTGTACAGACTTATTTGGAAAACTCTTGTTTATTTGCCTTAAGCAGGCAGTCAGGATTTATGTAAATGGTTGTTTCTACACATGATACAATTTTGTTAACAAAAAGCAAGTATATAACCACACAAAAAAAGTTTTATATGTAAAAGTAATACAGTTACTCAAAATTTTGAAAAAATAGATTTTGATACTTTAACATCTAAAACAAGCTTACTATTCTGCTCATTATATGTTAAAAAATGTCCTCGTTTTAAAATTCTATGTTCTCATTAGAATTTTAGCAATGGATCAAGCATCTTTGGGGAATAAAGTATTTTTCACTTTTATGCCCAGCAGGCAGAGTTTAGAAGTTGTTATAAATATATTTTAACACGATTCATTTAACTTGTTTAACTTATATATATTAACAGATTTGGGCTTTCCCGATGGCTCAGCATAAAAAATCTTCTGGCAATGCAGGAGATACAGGAGACCCAGGTTTGATCCCTGGGTCAGGGAGATCCCCTGGAGGAGGGCATGGCAACCCACTCCAGTCTTCTTGCCTGGAGAGTCTCATGGACAGAGAAGCCTGGTGGGCTACTGTCCATAGGGTTGCAGGGTCGGACACAACTGAAATGACTAAGGGAGCACACATGCCTTATCAGACTTGAATGAGACTTTTCAGAGAATGTAGTTCGCTTTTTTGTTATCAAAGCTTTGAAATTTTATAAAAAGAAGCTTTCAGTGAGAAGGATAGTGTAATTTAAAATTATTTTTCCACTGCTTATAAAGGAAACTCTTTTTTTGAATCACTAATATACGCACATGGTACAAAATTCAAAAGGTACAAAGGCTTAAATAGTGAAAAAGCAGTCTCCTTCCCTCCTTGTCCTCCACTCACCTAATGTCCTTCCCTAAATACAGTTATCAGTTTTTTGTTTCTATTTTTTATAAAGCAGATGCAAATATTTTTTATTTATGTCTTTTTACCTTCCTTTCTGAGTAACCCNNNAACCCCCTAAGAGTCCCAGCATATAATCCTTCTGGAAGTCTATACAAAACCCTTATTCTACCTAGGAAGCACAGAGAAAATAAGCAATTTTTATTTTCTGTGGGAAACTTTTTTTATTAAATATTAATACAATAATGATAATGAAGTAAACTCTGCTACAGATTATGAAGACTATAACCAAAAATGGCAATATTTCTATTTTAACTAAATAGAAAACTAGTTTATTAAAGTTTATAATAAAATATTTTAAGATTATTTGNTTTTTGTTTCTATTTTTTAAAAAGCGGATGCAAATATATATTTTTTATTTATGTCTTTTTACCTTCCTTTCTGAGTAAC